>ML778228.1:1237910-1318812 GCA_009831015.1 Picea engelmannii
CCAAAAATTAATAATCAAAACTTATATACAACAAATGCATGACAGAGTAGGTCAACAATGTACACAGAATTTATGATCATGCCATATAAATGGGTGAAAGTTATACCAGCAAGATTGCTGAGGCTATGCCAATTTGGAATTGATGATTGTTGTGGATGACTCGACATTCTTGAACATAATTGAACTAGATGTTCGTTGCTTCTTATCAGAGGGTTCCATCTTCGCGTTATGACCAGTGAGCCTGGCCACTTGGTTTTCCAAATCATGGATTCTAGATTGCAACATCGGTACATCCAAGTAGTACCTCTCCAACCACAATCCACACTGATCGCAAGGTGGAACAGTAGGTTGAATAGAAGGGGGCTTCGATGATTCACCAAGGGTTCCTTGAGGTAGTTTAATACCAGGAAAATTAGGATCATTCCGCAGATAGGGTGGCAAATTCTTGACAAAGTCGTGAGGAGGTTTGTTACACAAGCCTTCTGAGTAAGGATACTCATCGGTGAGAAAACGTTCAATTTCTGAATCAGAGTCTTCGCTGACCACGATAGGTTCTGATTTGGTAGGGGGTTTAGGCTTATTTCTCGCCATGCGAGATATTAACCTAGCATTTTTCTTTCCTTTATAATTAGCACCAATTTTAGCTCTAGGATTTTTGGTTGCGGGCTTAACAATTTCAACCTGTTTAGTCACAGCCATAGGCAAATTCGTAGGTGGGTCGGGTAGAGGTTTGGGTAGCAAAACGCTATAAGGCATAGGGGGAATAGGCTGGGTTCTGATTATCATAGGTTTATCAACCTGCGGAGGGTCCGATTCTTCGAAGCCATTACGACTGAGAAAATCAGCCCAACAATCACGACGTAACCCTAACTCGTAAACCATAATCATTTTAATCAACCCCAAATGGAAGAGGCTGGTGTCAGCTTGGCTGCACTTGTACCTTTTAGCCATATTGAACAAACTTCTATGCAGGTAGTGGGGTATACTAAGTTCGAAACCCATAAAAACCATCAATAGACGAAGGTGAAACAATAAAATGAACCCGTACCTGCCCTCACAAGTAATGAATTGCTTGATTATCATTAGGAGATCATACCAGCGTGGTTTCAACATTTTTGCAGGCAAGCCTTTGTCGCAGGAGTTCACCGTCTGAGACTGGAATAACAATGTCCATGGGACATCATCCACCTTGCAACTTTTGGACCACTTCTGTCCAGTAACAGGTAGGTTGGTTGCTAAGCTAAGGAACTGTTCATTAATTTCAAGTTGGACATCTCCAACTTTGGCTCGGCAGCCATCGAATGATAATGTAAATTGTCGAGCCACGATAGGATTATAACCATCGAACTTATTTATAAATGGGAGCCACCCAAACTTTTCCAGGTCGCTATAAGCGCCATCAAACATCAGCAATGCTTGGCACCCAATGGGCTCGGCTCTTACGACAGGAGCCATGGATTCTGTTCATGATAGGGTTTGGATTAAACCATACAATACGTAGGATAAAAAACGATAGGGCTTAACAGCTGCAAGCGTTCAAAGGGGGGTGAATCAATGCAATGTCTGTGAAGGTGGTGGGATTACCACCGCCATGCATTGCATTAATGGCTGGGTACAGCGCTTTCCCATCATTCATCATAATGTTTGAAACATATTAATCTGCCAACCCACATCAACGTGCCATCGATCAAACATAAAACAAATACCATATGTTAAATTCATGCGCCAAGTGTATATTTGGATCCAACATGACATCCAAAGGTTTTACCAACGCGACAAGTTTAAAAACATTGCCACTCCAATATGAAACCAAATTGATATATGGCCCATGCGTTTTTTTAGCATAATCAAAGTGTAAAAATTTTGCAACCAATGACCATATGAAAACGATAAGTTAAGAGCTCAAAACAATAAGAATCATATCATATATAAAACCAAAATCAACTATGACCCTTATTAAATCAAACATAACTCATAACCCAACATTTTCAATATTTTACCAAAGAAATCAAGTTGCGCAATCAAAGTGAATGGATCTAGTTTGATAGTCATTCGTAGTCATACAATAAACTAATGGTAAAGTGTCTTTCAGAAAAAGGCTACGACAGTCCAAACAACAATGGAGGAGTTTTCACACTTTCAGTTGTGAAAACTGAATCGAAATCAAATTGCAATTGTCACAAGAAATGAAACAAATGTCTAGTTGCAAAATGCGACGATGATTTGTCGATTAGAAGACAATAGGTGTAGGCAGCTTTTTAGGGTAAAAAAAATGAATTGGCTGCCAACACGGTACAGAATGAATCCAAGGAGGAGGAAGAGGCACAACTGTTGGTGCGGAAGGAAAGAGCGGCCCGTCGTAAGCTTCCAAACAACATCATGCTATTAGAAGCGCAGGTTAACCATATCCTGGGCGTTGTGTTTGGGACCAAACCATTACAAAAGAATCATAGAACTGGGGTCTCTCCATACAAACCCTTAATCCCACAACCCCTTGCATATGCCACTCCTCGCACCCGCACCATGACCAAAGCCACCCCTATCATTGATATCCAGGATGACCCAGAGCCTGAAACATTCTTGTCCACACCCATTGTTGAGCATCCTCCACCACCACTCTAACTACTAAATCTCCTCACCACCACCCCACATCAAACCACAACTTCAGATCTGATGCAGTTTGACCACCCAGAGATAGAGGGGTGACAAACCTTATAGAAAACCAGTGAATTCCCCAAGCCCAACTCAGAAAATTCAAACCCTGACCCCAAACCCCTGGAGCAAAGCACAATACTAGATGTTCTGAACTCAAGCACCAAGGAATGACAACATGAGTCATCAACATATGATGAAGCCACCAGAAGCACAAAAGAGCTGGAAGCTAACTGTGACCCGCAAATCACCTCACCACTTAAGGGTGAGGAGGTCCAAGAAACCATGATGCATGATGCAGAAGTACCAGAGGACATGAAGATACTAGATGTGCCCAAAGAACTAGACTCAACAATGACATAGGATACAATAACCACATGAAAAAAAATGGAGCAAGTCCTCCAGAACCCCCAGCAATGTGCATAATTGATGTAGCTCTGCATCACTAGAGCAGAGGTATTGACACCTCTACCTGAATATCTAAGATTGAGGATCACACCAGCGACACATACAGAGGAGGAGGTAGAAACCCGTTTGGACCACTCCACAACTAGCGAACTTCCCCTACAGACGAGAGAACCTACTGATGCAACTCCTCCAACTACAAACCTAGCATAGTGGCCATCATCACATTTATTTGGGCTAATCAGAGCCTCCACAGACCAACTAGAGATAAGACTCCAGGACGTCGCGAGCTTAGCCGAGCTTGCTCGAAAAGAACGGCTAGTTGAATAAGCATGTAGAACATAGGAAAAACATGAAAGGATCCTAGCCCAGCGTAAACTGGAAAAGGTCTGGGAAAAACTTGCAGAAGCCTAGCCCGATATCTGGAAGTTTGCACCCGTCTTACCAGAAGCTAGTGAGATAACAAAACCAGAGCAACAAATTGAACTGATACAAATGGCATTGACACAGCTCGCGAAATGCACAGAGAAGGTACAAGAAAAGTTACAACAAGTCTAGCAAGAAATAGAAAAATAGCCTCGACAACTGCAGGAACAAATGCATAGGATAATATTGCAAGGTAACAATGCCCAAGTGGAACTACACAAACATACTACGGACTGCACTAGAATATTTAAGGAAGACAGTGATTGGATGGGTATCATCGCTTGCCGAAATCAAGTCTTGGAGGAATTGTGCACAAAGATCCAGGTGCTCAACGAGGAAGTTGCGGTCACAATGGACCCCATCAAGAAACAACAAAAGTTCGACCAAATTCAACAGGCTGACAATGAACTAAATTCCCTCTACGAAGCACAGTCCATAGCCAAGAAAGATCTGCACAAGTTTCGACCGGTGATTCAAACCGCCTATATGCAGATGCACCAGGTCGACGCAACAATTGACTCTGAATGTAACTCGTTGGTTGCAGCCAGGCCAAAAGAGTGCAACAAAGAGATGACCCAACAATTCCTGGCCGAAGCATCACTCCTTACCCAAAAATGGCAGGACAAATTTGAAATATTTCAAGGAGTAAACCATAGAGCATTAGCGCTCATTCTAGAATTGGGCCCTTCATTTGACAAAGTGAAGGAAGAGAACACACAAATATAAGAGATCAAAGAGGAGAAAAATCCAGATAAGGGAAAGAAATAGTTTCTCCTGGAGAATTGGAACTAACTGCTTTACTCGAGGACGTGTCAAGGGTTGTGGTCCGAGCCTGTTGGGCCCTTCATTTTTGAGAAATGAATTGCGCAAGTGTTGGTTGTGCAACCTCCATCAGAGGTCAAAAGGAAGAACAACAGAAAACAGTTGCGAAAGCCAACGCAACACCAACTAAATAACAAAATATAGTACAGAATACAATTGTAAAAGGTTTGTCGATTGAGGGGGATGGAGTTGGTCGGTTCAGTCAGGGGATGAGTTTGCTTGTTCATTTTGGTCATTAGCTGATATTGTTAGGTTGAATAACGTCTATCAGAGTTATGTCCATTGGCATTGCCCAAGGTTTTATGTGGTAAATCAAGAAGAGTAGAGTCCATAATGAACGCAACCTGCTGGCTGGGAAATCAAGACTCTATGGCCGAGAGATGGAGCCAAGAATCTAGACTGTACTCTCTATGTAATGTTGAGGCTATAATGTAAGAAAGATATTTAATGATGATATAAATAAGGGTTAAATTTTCAAATCTAATGTGTCCTTACATTGTTTCTTATTCATTTCAGTCTCCATGTATAGGTTATGAGTTACAATTGTTTCTCTTATGGTTAACTAATGCTTGCAATACCAGTAGGTTTGGTTCTCACATTTATGTGTTTCTAATCTGATAATGTTGATTGTGTAAGGACTGAAGTAAGTTCTAAACACTCCATGGACTTCTTTGGTCTTCTCCCTACCCTTCCTTATCTCTCTATCTCAGTAGTGCTTCGGGTGAGACTTCTTCTCTTCAGAGGAGATGAAAATGCCAGTGCTCTAGACTACACGGTGCCTTTTGTTGGTAACTTGAGAAGGACCCTGGTCTGAACAAACTCGTGCCAACACTCTTCATCACTTTCCAAGCCTTACCTCAT
The DNA here is from genome assembly GCA_009831015.1 of Picea engelmannii. Lineage (NCBI taxonomy): Eukaryota > Viridiplantae > Streptophyta > Pinopsida > Pinales > Pinaceae > Picea > Picea engelmannii. The sequence continues at coordinate 1,243,077 of ML778228.1, forward strand.
GGCTACGAATCTCTTCTTAGTGTTCACATTGTATTGGTAGGGTACTCCATTGCACGTCCTTCCATATATCGCCATGATCCGTTTGATCTGGTCATCTTCCATCATGCTTGGGTCCAAGGATTCCTCCTTCTTTCCTTTATCCATTTCTCCTTCCATTTCTCCTTTTTCTGTCAGTGCTTCCCCCATGTACGCAGGGAATTTTAGCTGTCTAAATCCATTGTCATTACACCTTTGTTATAGAGAAATATATTAATAGAAGTATACAACGATCTAATATACCTTCCTCGAGGCCTGTGTAGAAACTATTGCTCGACTACGCTATACGACTTCATGGTATCTACTACAAATTATGTTATAAATCCTGCTACAATACTATCAAGCCAAAAATCTATTGCGCAGATGAATTTGTTATTCACCTGCTATAACTGTGCAATCTGAACTGAGGTCCACTCTAACTATCAGATCCATTTTTTTGTGGTTTTCCTTCAAACTCAATATCCACTTCTACAATAAGTGTGAAAAATCACAGAAAAATACTTCATGCAGATCAGTAAACACATATTTCTCAAGATATTTGTACCCTGTTACTCTAGGGTTTCTATTATCTTGTTGTGAAAACTCTATATCCTTTGTTTTCAACTATATCTCTATTTCCTCTTTCATGGGTCTCTAGGGTATAAACATTCCCTTCTATATTTTCATTTTTTTTTACACTTCGGTCCCAGATCTTACATGCTTTTATCAGTTTTTCAACAAATCAAACATTTTTTTACCAGATCTTCCACAGATCAACCATTCTTTTGACATATATTCAACATATCTCATCCACTAAATCCTATTATGTTCCAACCGACAACAAAACCATTTGTTAGTTGCTTATATTAGTTATATCTTTAACATGATTTGACCCAAGTTTAGGTCTACTAGGGATCCAACAAAGCCTCTAAAACTATTGTCCCTCCTGGTAAACCAGAAGGAAATGCAGCACACAGAGTGCACTAATGCACAGTCTCAACTGAGATAGTCTTAATGGGTGACTAAAATACTCAAGTGCTTGCAGTCCAGGATTGAATGGCGATCTGTGAATTGCACGTTGTGAATTCTATCTAATTATTAAAGAAATATAATGTCATTCTCATTCATGCATGTAATGTAATTAGATCCATTAATTCATTCATACATCATTCTAACATCTACTCATAGACAATAAAATGGATACAAATATTCAATCACATAACACAGGTTTTACCGTGGTTCACCCCCTCCTGGGCTACCTCCACAAAGATCTAGCTCTCAAGCTCTTTTATTAAGATAGTTCCATAACTACAGCGCCTCACACTTTACAACTCATCCTCAGTCGAGTCACGATCTATTGTGAGGCATACTAGATTACACCAGGCTCCTCATCCTATGATGTAACCCTCAATATCTACCCTTCTGACCCTATACATCTCAACATCTTACAACATGGGATCACATTACAGTAGTGTTACCAACTAGTTACTTCTTCTCACGCGATTAACACTCCATAAAATCCTCTCTCCCCCTAGAAATTCTAGGTATCTATTTATATGTATTTTTAACTCATCAGTTGTTACATTCTCTTACCAAATCCCTAACCTAGTTAGGTCTTCTTGCATGCTGGCATTGCGTGCTTTCCTCCTATGCATGCATGTTTTCCTTTTGTCCATTACTTTTCCTGCCAGCTGTATTTATTTCCTATATTGTTGCATACGTGCCTCACATGCCTTTTTTCCAATTGCGTTTCCTCCACGTCATGCCTTTTCCCCAACATGGGCCTATTCCCAACAAAATCCTCAATACATTTGTTTCTTTATGTTGCATGTCTTCCATAAACATGGAAAAACTACATTGTTTGATTGTTGATTCTTATTGTCCTTATCTTTCCATAGGTTTTCATATCTCATTGCGTAACACTTCCCCTTCCCTACAAACATTGAGAACCTTGGTTCCTTCCAACCTACCAAATATATGACTATGAGGAGCCAAGAATAATGGAACTCAATTCCATTATCCTGCACATCCATGTAGTCAACCAAAACTTGATTTAACAAGTATGGAACAACTACCACTATGACTCTTGTTGGGGCCTCTTATTTTCTTCATTTTCTGAACAATTTGCAAGCCATTAGCTTGTTGGATAACCTTGTTGCAGAGTCATTGATGTATTTTATGACTATCCCCTGGTTCCCCTTGTTTGTTCCAAACTACGCTTTCACTATCTATGAAATTTACTTTTCTCGTGATTTATTCTCCAGGTACTCTTCAGGTTGTGCTCCACAAGTGGGAAACCCTGTAACGTTGGAAATCAAAGAAATTTCAATTGGGACCACCCTCTCGATCCACATGATACCTCCATGTACCCTAGCCAAGAGTTATTTGAAACAAAGGACAACTTTGTTTTACCACACCTAAAATGTGGTATATCCAGCAGGTTCATGATACCTGAATTATAGATCCCTATAATCCACTGTGCAGGCTCCAAGATGATTTTTACTATGGGTCCTATCTCCCCCATGTACTCCAAATAAGTTTCCTGTGAAAGGTTTGGAAACTTCACCTCGTATTTAACATTGTGGTTGACATATCTCATCTTCGACACTTACCCTAGAATATCTTCCACTGTGACCACATCATATGGGATGTAAGGTATTGTGATCTTTGCTACGTCCGGTGCCTTCCTTTTCTAGTCGATGGCTGGGGGGCCTTATATCATTGTTTATGTCATTTTGTCTTCCTCTCCTTCCATCTTCGACTATTTTTTAATATCCTCAAACAACACCTCCTCTACGAAATGTCATTGTTGTTTTCATTTCATTCCCTCAAGTTCTGTATGTTTTTTCGGGTTATGGTTTGCGCTACCATTTGGGTTTTTTGAGTTCTGGCCAATTTCTACTTGTGAGGTTGTCGATGTTTCCTCCTCTACCTTAGTCGGACTGATCAACTATGTCATCAAAGATGTGATATCTTCCAACTCTACAACATCCTTGGCCTCTGTCATTCTTTCCTTCCTTCTTCCAAACTGTCGAGTAACCCTAACATATCTCCCTCAGGTGCCAACCTTTGGAGGTGTCATGTTGTATGTTGAGTGGTCATTTTTTATCTTCCTCACACAAGTTCACTTAGGTTGCGCTCTTTAACTCTTTATTCACTCAAAAATCACTAAGTGTCAAAATTTCCTGTGACTTTCCCTTTTTAAAGACCCGATCATTAATGATTTGTCTTATTTTTCACTTTTTCCAGTCAATTGCGCAGTGTCCCATTTTCCTATGCACAGTATTCCAAATTTTGTTGCACCATTTCTTGTACGGTGTCATTCCTGAATCACTTATTCCTCCTAATTACTTTTATTTGGATTTTTATTCTTTTTTTTGTTTTTATCTTCATTTTTCTTCTTTTTCTACTTTTTATGTCTTTTCATAGTTTTTATTTCCTAATTTATACTATACTACACTATACACGTGGCTTCCTTACTACGCTGCAACTATTGAGAGTTATTAGGTTGGTTGTCCCGATATATTTTCAACTGACTACCATTCGCCATTACTTGTATTTGTTTTCCTGTCAAGTCCTTTAGTTGCACAGATCCTCCATCTATGACATAGCTCACTTCATATGGCCCTAGACAACACATTCTGAACTTACCAAGTTGTTGCAAAAATTTATTGTCATAGAGGAGAAGTAGATATCCCTCCTTAAATCTCTTCTTCTTTATGTGTCTTTCATTCCAGGATTTGTTCCTTTCTTTATGAATGTCTTTGTTGAATTTTGAGAGAATCCTCTCTTCTTCCAGTTCCATAAGTTGACTTAACATTTCTTGTACTGTGCCTCTTTTTGTCATATTGTAATTGATGCCACACATAGACTAGGTACCAAAAATTCTAATGGAACCACTACTTCTTATCCATACACCAATCTGAATGGTGTATGTACTGTCAAATTATTTCATGTAGTCATCTATGGCCATAATAATGCTGGTATTTTTAAATCCCAATCATCTTTGTTCACATTACAAATATTTGTCAAGGCATTCTCCAAAATCTTGTTGAAAGCTTCTATTATCCCATTTTCCTGAGGACGATATGGTGTACTCTTCTAGTGATAAAATTCAAATTCCTTAGTCATATCCTGGATGGTACTATTAATAATATGGGTTCCTTATTCACTCATCAAAATCCTCGTACATATGAATCTTGTAACCACCTGCTCAAATAAAAAGTGCACTACTGTCTCTGCGTTGCAATCCCTGACTAGTGTTGCTTCTACCCATCTAGTTAAATATTTTGTCGCAAAAATTATGTATCTTTCTCTTGAGCTTATTTCTAGTGGATTAATAGTTACGAAAAAATATATTTCCCACTTGTCAAATACCTAAAGTGTTACTTGGGGTCTTAGGTGCATCTCCTCCCTCATGTTCTATTTTCCAACTCTCTGACAGGAATCACAATTCTGGCAATATTCTTTTTCATCCTTATGAATTGTTGGCCACCATAAACCTATGTGAAATACCTTTTGCACGATATCCTTTCATGCATAGTGTTCTCTAGCTATACCTTCATGATATTCTTCTAGAAACATGGGTCGTTCATTTTCTATCACACACCTTCTCAGAATTTTATGTACGCCCAACTTGTATAAATGACCTATAATTAGTTGATAGTTTGCAGATCTAAATACTAGGTTTTTCTTCTATGGGGTACTAGAATCCTTTGGTGTAACTCCTGTGCTCAAGAATTCAATTATATCAACAAAGTACCCATCAACTATCTATACTAAAAATAATTGTGCATTAGGGAAGTTGTCTTCTATGTTAGTAGGAACTTCTCCATTGATTATCCTTGATAAGTCATATGGACCTACATTCAGTTTCCCTAGTCTAACTATTACTTCAAAATCAAATTCATGGAACAATAATATCCATCTACAGTTCCTCCCCCCCAACACTTCGTTGGTTGTAATTTCATATTGGTTTGTTTCCTTCAAGCAAATAGTTCAAAGCCTCCTTCTATCATTTTATTTTCCTACACATTTTCAACCTTTAATCAGTTTTAGATCTTTGATACCGACAAGTTCATATTGCACATACAATGCATAAAACCTCTTAAGTTTGTATGAACCCAAGATTGAAAAAGAAGGCAGGAAGCCAAGGGTACAATAAATTATTATTATTATTCCTAGGGCCATCATATACCACACTCATTTTTCCCTCACATTTGATGTACTTGATGATGTGATAGGCCACTTTTGTCCAAGGGTGAGGGAGGATTTCCCTTTTAATGCCATTTTTTTTCCTCATTAAGTTTTCCATTTGGGAGGAAGAATGCATTTTTGGAATTTATGGCTTCTTGCCTCTCCTCTTTATCCCAAGGGAGATCCATGGGAAGACTAGATACCCTACGGATGGAAGCCTCATCTATTATGATCATTAGTCCCCTTGTTTTGGCCACATACTCCTTCTCCTGTATATTATAGAAATTTATAATAAATTGTATGTCTACCTCATCATTATACCCTCTAAGTCTTTCAAAATATCCCAACCAATTACACTTTTGAAAATTTTCCAATATCTCTAGATTATCATAAACCCTAGAATATTATGTTGGATCCCTCTTCTTAAACCCTATTGGCCCTTGACAAAGTTTTGGGAGATTCTTGGTCAAGTTTGACCTATTTTGGGACTTCAACAACCTGTTGAATATGGAGCGCAAAACAAATCAAAGATCATAGGATATCCACCCCTTTTTGGGTCATTTTCGGTATATGGGAATATGTAATGTGAATGGGATGTCGACCCATAGTTTTACCCATATTTAGGCCTATTTTTGTATAAACATAAGGCTAGGCAATGTAATAAGTAGTGTGCAAGAGTTGTGCAAGTTGAATAGTGCGCAAGAGTTATGCAAGTTGGCTAAGTGCTAAGAGTTGGATCTGTGTGATCAAGAAGTGTAAGGATTTTTGCATACTGTGTGAGACTTGCAAGGCTAAGTGCAAGTCATTGTAAGAGACTGTGAAGGATTTATGTTGTAACACAAGGAAGAAGGATCTAGCAAGCTGCGCAGATCTTATGTCCTATGCAGAGTAAGGGTTTTGTGGATATGTGCATGTATATGATTGATTGAAGCTAATAAATAATAAGATTTGGTGGACGTAGCCCCAGGGTAGGGGTGAACCACGTAAATATTGTCTTATAATGCTCTGTGCGATGTCCTGATGCATTTATGTGTTATTTTCTAAGTTCTTTGGTATAGATAGATAGATATGTTATGATTTGTGCTTATGATGAATTTGGATTCTATATCTAACTTCTTTGAACTTGCTTGGTGCTTGAATCTACTAGATCTGATCTAATCCCTTACGCTAAGTGCTTATATACATTAGATCTAGGTGAATTCTGTGATGATCGCTTTATACACGAAGTAGATATTGGTTAAATAGTAATGAACTGGCGGTGCTAAGTGCTCTATTAAGTATTATAATCACAAATCGGTGTCCCAGCTAAGGTTGCAGACACCTGAGTCCTACAACCACCCCTTCCTCTACCTCTGGTGAGACTTCATCTTCTTCGCATGTGTTGCTGAAAGGGCTAGTAGTTAGGGTTTTGTTGGTGTGTTGTTGTAGCATTGAACCCTGGGTCTACCCCCGTGCCAACAAATGGTTCCGTTGCTGGGACCTAAAACTATGATTGATGAGAACTAAGGAAGAAGAAGCTCTGTGCAAATATCTGACCTGAAATTATGAAATCTCTGTGCGTAGATTTGTTGCTCTAGTGTACATTACTCTACTATTTTGGAAATCTCTGTGCTAAGGAAAAGAAGTCTGATCTGAAGAAAAGAGGTAAGATCTAGAAGCTTTATGCTCTAAGAAAGGTAAAAGTGAGAATTCTGGATTAAAAGAGGTAAGATATGAAATCTCTGTGCTCTGATAAAGGTAAGAATATTGAAAATTTCTAGATCTGAAAGCTTTGTGCTCTGCAGAAGTAAGATAAGTGGAAATTTTCATTTCTAAAGCATGGATCTAGGTATATTTGATAGATTCTATCCTAGATTGAAAACTAGGGTATTCATAGATGAAAGAAGGTTTGATTTGAATAGATCTGATAAGAATAGTGAAAAATATGTTATACCTATGCATAGAAAGAATGTTTGGACTAATAAGTGTATGAAAGATCCTAGAAATAATTTTTTGCAGGTTAGCTACCATGATCCTAGTGCGCAGTATAGGAAAGGATGGGGATCATTTAGAAAAAAGAGAGGATTAACCCTCTGTTACAGTGCTAGAAGATCGAGACATATTGCTAAGGAATGCCCTGGGAAAAGACCCAGTTGTCTTTGTTGCAAAGCTATGGTGTTACGAACCCAATACTGAATACAAAAGTGCCCCCCCCACTACCTCTCTAGCTACCTTACATATGGACCATGAAGTATTGGATTGCCCTAGAATGATTGCTAAGCTTGAAGAAATGAACATGAGACAAGAAAACCCTAAGGTAGATCCAGAAACTAAGATTATGACAGAATCCCAGGAAGAATAAGAGAAAGTATTGCTACAGATAAGAGAAACCCTAAATGATCACTGACATGTCAGATTATCAGGGATATTCAAAGAAAAAGAATTCCTTAAAGAAAGAATAGGAGACTTCGACATTGATTGTGTTCTAGATGAGGAAACAAAGGTGAATTTCATGATAGAGAGAATGTGGGAAGCTATAGGGAAGCCTACTATGATTCCTTCACTAGAAGGAATAAGAATACTCAAAGGAAATCTAATAAATCTATGTGGAAAGCTCACTCGGATACCTATGAATGCCAATGGAACTTCGACATTGGAAGATTTTGAGATTATTAAATTTATTGAGAATGGTGCCCCATTTACCATGTTATTAGGAAAACCTTGGATTGAAAGAGATCAGGCCAGAAGACAAGAAGAAGAAGAAGAAGTTTTAGAGCACAAGAAGCAAGAGTTAAAATAATTCATGACTAGAAAGATCACACACTTGATTGAAGAACATAAGAATATATCAAATCCACTTAACACTAGAGACCTGGATGTCAAAGTTGCAAGAACACTAGAAGAACCATTGAATATTGAAGTACATATTCCAGATAAAGAAGAAGGATCACCTGCAAATATTAGGAAAGGATCTCAATAGTGCGAAGTCACTATGTCAAAAGAAGATAAGAATCAAAATGGAAAAAGGCCTATCAAGACAAAGCTCACTGGGAAGAAGGATAGAAAGCTAAGTGAGAAGCGAGCTAAGATCGAAAAGTTGCAGAAGGTTCCAGAGGAAACCTCGCAGAAGAAAATTTTGCAAAATTGGAGCTTCGCTAGGATATTAGAACAATGACACATGGCACTTCACCATGGAGAAGAAATATAGCCATTGGGGACATTATAACCATTAGACCAACACTCTGAATGGGAAGAAAGACATTTATAGAGAGAAATCTCACCATCTGATTGTTGGGACCATGCCATAATGGACAGAATAGAGTTAATGAAGGATTCATACCCATTGCAAGCGACTTGTTATCGAGTTACCTATTTATCCCGTCGCGCCATGCACCGAGAATAATTTTTCCAACTTAGAGTTTGAGCCCACAGACTGAGTTGATTTTATAGAGTGATCATCGCACTCTTGCTATCTATCCTATTACAATTTCTAAGTTATTCCCCAAAACTGAGATTGTTAACCTTGAGTGTGTATGTCGGATGAGTTGAGCACTGCCGAGAAAATTGTTGAAGAAGTTTTGATCAAACTCATTACTAAAAGAGTCATGTCGATGTCTATAGGTGTACAATCATCATCGACAAGAGGAATCCAAGCCTCTTCATCCACTGCTCATGGAACTAAACCATCCCAACCATCTGATTAAAATAGAACCAAGCAGAGGGATGATATAGCGAATGCTAAATTGATCTCGACCATATTACCCACCTATATTCCACCCTTGAGTGGCTCAGTAAATCGAGATAGCGTGCCCAAATATTTTGAATACACATTGGTCACGGCGTACCTCCCGAAGGGGATACACGCAGTTTGAGCAGACCAAGATAAGATTGCGGCGTTGAAGTTTAGTGACTTCAACATTAGAGATCACAAAGTTTACAACATGCTCATCCCACATAAGTACCTGACCCAGAATAAGGGGACGAATTTGAAGATAATCCCCCAGTCGTGGACTATGAACCTTACGCAGTCCACCCTACTTAATGCCATGAATATTCCCCACTTCGGATGACACCAGGAGGTAAATGCAGGTGTCCAGCTATTGTTGTCTTGTTACCATGGAAACTATTTGTGTCTAAACCATTGTATAACAGTTGATCTGATGATGATCAATTAGATCACGGGGTTGAGTATGCAAGGGCCTGATCCACATGAGTTTTACCCTAGAAAATCCATGGATCGAGCTCTAGCACAGTGGGTCAAGGACACTTATGGAGATGTCGAGAAGGGAACACGAGGTTACAAAGTAGCTTCTATCCATAGTGGCATAGTGCACCTCACCTATCAGTTGATTGCATGGAAGCTAGTCTAAAAAAACTGACCCACCCAAGTCATTGTTTTTTAGTTGACCTTGCAAGCGAGTGCGTGGAAGGTTTTCAGATAAACTAGGCGAAGTACCTAGTGAACCCATTGGAACTCGACTGCAGAGAAGCACAAGATCAAAGATATTAATTTCATTTTAGCTGGCTTTTGATACTGATAGCGTAATTTCCTGGGAGATGCTAGAAGGTACGACCTTCCTGGAAATCGAGCCTTTTGAACCACTGGCTGGAAAGTTTAGTACACTGTGGTACTAAAGCGATATGAGTAAACAGTGGCAGTCAAATGTTTTTTTTCATAACAACTAAAATCAGCTGAAGGTAGCCATACATTCTGAGCCTTGCATGAATCCGAACACTCTACACCAGTTCAGGCCTCTGATGAAGTTCAACGCAGATCAACATTTTACTTACATCATAGCGCACACTGACAAACACAAGCAACAAATTCAATCCTACTACAAGCTAACGGAGGAGGACTTGGAGGAGATCACCAAGGACTGTTCAGTGGACCTCCTTGTTCCAGTAGACCCTACAGAGATATCCAACATCGATAGCCTAGAAACTGCGTAGGATACACCCAAACCTAGTGAGGAAAAGAAAACTGAAGAGGTCCAAGAATTAGACAATGCATTGGTAAAGACTACATCCATCTCACCAGAGCAAGGAGGTGATGGAGAAGAGTTAGGTGAAAAATAAGTCAAACAGAAGCAAGGAGACAAGGTTGATCCCCTGAAGAAGAGAAAAGGTTCACCTCTGAAACCTTCCTCTCGAAAGAAAGAAAAGGCCACCATGACCAAGATGCAGACCATCCTCACCTACGATGACTTCGATTTCCTCATAGCAGCCCTGCAAGATGATTCATTGGAAATAGCAGAGAAATAAGAAGAAAAGAAAAAGAAGTTGTGTGATCAAATTAAGAATAAAATATGAGGGGTACAAAAATCCCTACATTCCATCCGCACAGTCCCCACTACACCGGGAGATCCAAAATTGGGAGATGAGCCATCTCAACTCCACCGCTTAGCCGATATAGTTGAAGCTCGCCTTTGATGAGCACAGGAAGAAACAACACAAGCCACCCAGACTTTGAAACAAGTACAAGGGGTACTCGTAGAGAAATGTAGTGCTGCAGAATGGGAAAATCTTTCTCTCCAAGTGATGTTTGATGTAGAAAAAGAACAACTATAGCAAGAAAAGGAACAGTTGCTCGTGGAGCAACTTGAAGTAAAGGGAATGGTCAATAGAGCACTTCACTCTGTGACAGTCATCGAAGTAAATCCTAAAGATCACATTCCACAACAAGTAGTGCAACTTGAAGAAGTGATCCAATAGCTACAACAAAACATCATAGACTCAGAGCTACACGTAGTACACGAGACCCCACAAGATGTAAGAGACCAAAGGGAAGAAACCGCCAAGAGTGAAGTTGAAAGGCTCAAGGCTCTTACCTTGGAATATAAGAACCTCACTAATCGCAGTGCCCAGACCTATGAATAACTTGTGGAGAACCCAAAATTGAAGGCACTGGAGTCACAACTCGAAGAGGCGAAGTATCAAGATGAAAAGATACAGGTGCAACTGAAGTCCCTGTTATCTATGGAAAGAATGAAGCACTCCCAAGAGAAATGAATTGCACAACAAAAAATCCATACTATCCAAAGCAGAGTTATGGAGGTAACTCAGAAACTCCAACCTGTGCAAGACAAGGCCTATAAATTGTTTACATAAGTAGAAGGCCAAGGCGCAGAGATAAATTAGGTTGTCACTACAACTAAACAACATCTAGAGGGACCGATCAATGATGCAGTCATCCAAGAGTTCACAGAATAGGAGGTTGTGTCACAACATCAAGTCGATACAGCTTGATCCAAGATTGAGGCATTCAAACCAGAACTAGTCAGACCAGAGTGACTCAGGATGAGTCACAAGTGAGTGTTGGGGACATGTTCCCCCTTAACCAAGTTTTGGGAGATTCTTGGTCAAGTTTGACCTATTTTGGGACTTCGACAACCTTTCGAAGATGGAGCATAAGATGAAGCAGAGATCGCGGGATATCTGCCCCTTTTTGGGTCCTTTTTGGAATTTGGGAATAGGTAACGGGAATGGGATGTCGGCCCATGGGTTTACCCATGTTTAGGCCTATTTTTGTATAAATAGAAGGCTAGGCAATGTAGGCAATGTAAGAAGAAGTGTGAAATATTTGTGCAAGTTGAATAGTGCACAAGAGTTGTGCAAGTTGGCTAAGTGCTAAGATTTGTATCTATGTGATCAAGAAGCGTAAGGCTTCATGCATACTGTGTGAAACTTGTAGGGCTAAGTACAATTCATTGTAGGAGACTGTGAAGGCTTTGTGCCGTAATGCAAGGAAGAAGGATCTAGAGACCTGCACAGATCTTATTTCCTATGCGGAGTAAGGGTTTTGTGGCTCTGTGCATGTAGATGACTAATTGAAGATAATAAATAATAAGAGTTGGTGGACGTAGCCCCAGGGTGGGGGTGAACCACGTAAATACTGTGTTATTATGCTCTGTGTGATGTTCTGATGCATTTATGTGTTATTTTCTAAGTGATTTGGTATAGAAAGATAGATCTGTTATGATTTGTTCTTATGATGAATATGGATGCTATATTTGATGTCTTTGAACTTTCTTAGTGCTTGAATCTGCTAGATATGATCTAATCCGTTATGCTAAGTACTTATATACATTAGATATAGGTGAATGTTGTGATGCTCTATTTTATCCGCGAAGTGGATATTGGTTAAATAGTAACGAACTGATAGTGCTAAGTGCTCTATTAAGTATTATAATCACATCTCGGTGTCCCAGCTAAGGTTGCAGACACTTGAGTCCTACAACCACCCCTGCCTCTACCTCGGGTGAGACTTCATCTACTTTGCAGGTGTTGCCGAAAGGGTCAGTAGTTAGGGTTTTGTTGGTGCATTGTTGTAGCATTGAACCCTAGGTTTTCCCCTATGCCAACAAACCCAACTCCTATGGTTGATGTGGATAAGTGAAATTCCCAAGGATGGTCTCAAGGAAAAATTATTTCAAGAGAGAGAATGAGGAAAAATACTTGTTATTATTTCCTATAGAGGCACTTGTTTAGAAATTGTGACAGCTTGGGTTTGATTTAGGTAATTTTTGTGCTTAGAGAATTTTAGTGATAATTTACTCGGGGGAAGAAGCAAATTCAGTCAATATAGACTTTCTACAACCGTTATTGTAGGAACCGTGAAAACAAATTTCTACAGGAATTGTATAAGTTGGGTTTCTACAAGACTGTGTAAGACAGGTTTCTACAGGATGTAGGATTTTTTTTCAAGAACTCATATAAACCCTAAACAAAATGATAAGTTTGTAAACCATATAAATTTAAACAAAGGCTGGGAAGATTTTATAACTGGAGAGAAATTTCTTTGGCTATGAAGGTTTAATGGCTACCTGTAACAATTGTTTTCCTGGAAAAACTTTTTAACTCCCTAGATGAATGGTTTTCTCATCTTCATATCCCGTGCACTTGTCTCCTTACTTAGCGCAACTCAAATTCAACCTTCTTTTATCAAAAATTCAAAATGGTGCTATGATTCCCCTTTTACTCTGAGTTATTCCCCAAATTTCAGATTATACTATTGTCTTGTCACAATTGTCAAACTAATGGCTTAAGTGCCCCTTAATTCATGCATTGTAGTCGTTAATGGCTCCTTGGATGATACACAACTTATCTCACTTATCCTAATGTGTTAATTGAACCTTAGAATGAATTATGGCCACCCCCAACTTATGATACGGGTGAACGTCCTCATTCTCATCACTACATTAGAATTTTGTACATTTTTTAACCATATAAAATAAGTGTTCATATAATTACGTGATCCTTAAAGAATGTTTAAGAGGAAAGATGGTTGTTTTACGTATGTTACCTTTGTATGTATTTGATATAAGTTTGAAAGTTTTTGGAGGAATGATAGGCTGCATTGTTGGTCATCATTCTTTTGTTGATGGATAGCTTGATGATGTTAAGATCCTTTTCTTGAGATTAGTGTTGAAGACTTCCTTGTTGTTATGGGTGCTACAAATTTCCTTTTATAGAGATATATATCAAGTATCATGGCTTTAATGTGTTCTACATGATACAGAGTATCATATAGAACTATTTCTTTTTTTATGCTGAATATTTTCTATAGGATACAGAGTACCCTATAGAAATGTATTTTTGTTATCCATATATCTACATTTGATGTAGAAATTGTTGAATAAGTTCGCAATGTTTTTGATTTTAGAAATTACATTTCTAGTGTTGGTCTTGTCTCTTAAATGCTTGTTATTATTCATGGAAATGATCCTATAGAATCCTATAGGAGGATCCTATAGAAATCTATAGGATAACCGTGTAAGTCAATTTTATTGAAACAAATGGAGAAAAATGTAAAATGTTGAATATAGAAAGTGTTATTGATGAATTTTTATAAGGAAAGAGAACAATTTATGAATGAAAATGATGGAAAATGTTATGCATGGATGATGATATTGGTAGTGTATATAAAATGAAAAGTTGCTTGCTGCCTTTATTTAGTTGTTGTTAACTCCTTACTGATTTTATTCTTGTATATATGGTTTTTGCAAATGATGTATGTTGGATGCTTGGTATGACCCAGGTTTTGATCTCAAAGGTTTCCAGAAAAACCCTCAAACTATCGACCCTCTCAGTAAACCATAAGGCAACGCTACGCACATTGATCATAACATAGTCTCACCTGAGATAAATTATGGGAGACTACAATACTTAGATGCATGCATCCAGGGAAGAGATTGGGATTTTATTTTGTTCCTTTTCCTCATGCATCACATTTATTATCCATTTGTTTAGATCTAGTATTCATTCATTAGTCAAACTATGCATGCATGTTGTCATAATCTAAGTTAACGATTCATTCTTTAACTGATAAATAACATAACAGTAAAACAATCATTCACACACATAAACACAGTAGATTTATCATGGTTCAACCCCCCTAGGGCTACGTCCACAAAGATATGTTTCTTATGCTATTTTATTCATCATTTTGAAAAATCTGTGTTGTTCACATTACATTCTTCATGCTTACAATCAGAAATTAGAATGACATTCATCCGTGAGGTGGACTAGACCACACCAGGCTCCATATCCTGTGACCTAACCCTAAAAAACTAGCTTATTTAGAGAAAAACTATTATCTCCTTGAAAAACCTATACTAGACCTCCTAGGCCTTTATTTATACTTTTCTATTGGCTTATATCCATTACATTCATATCCAAAACCCTAACCATACCATGGCTAGGTTTGTCTGTATATGCACCACGCTGCTTTTCCTTCATCTTTCACATGTTGTTTTTCCTTCATCTTCTTGATTGATGATTTTCCTTCATCTTCTACATGCTAATTTTCCTCCACATATGGTGTGCACTCCAAAAATAGGCATCCACCCAAAAATAGGTTTTTCTTTCCCAAAATAGGCCTGTGCCCACATATAGACTTTTCTCTCCCAAAATAGGCATGTGCCAATAGCACCCCAACACTGACATGTGGGTCATCCCGAGCCACTCATCCTCATCTTACATTCTGAATGGATAGTTGCAATTCCTGGAACACCTTTTCCAATTGAATGACTTTCTCTTCAACTTTTGTGCTCTGCTCTTCCAAATTTTCCACACTCTACATTGTAACATGCTCTTCCAACAATTCTCAGTATTCTACATGTATTTTCTCTACTTTCCACTTCTCTTCTTGTAGTTTTTCTATCATCCCCTCTTCTTCCCATTGTAATGGCTCCAACTAAGCCTATCTTTCTTGATTTTCCACCCGTTCAACCTTTAGCTCGGCCTGCAGGTTCTTCATATCCTTCGCACTCCTCATCCTTTCTAGGATGGCCATTTCCTTTTGTTGTTTCTTTAAGTCTTGAATGTATGCAATTATCTTCTCTTGCTTCTAGTCTAGTTGTTGCATTTTCTCATCTTCTTCCATGCTAGTCCACATTTGAGCAGTCATGTCATATAATTCCTCCAATTCCTTATCTTTCTATGCAATACTGTCGATGTGCACATTATCCTCTTGTTCTCTTTGATCTCTGACTCCTGGGGATATAGTAGGAGTCAATTTTTTGTGAGATTTGTGATTTTGTGTTGGTATTTATGCATGAGCTGCACAATCCTTTGAAACTTTCCTTTTGGTGTGACTTCTAGCTCCTATGCAGAGTCTGGTATGCTATTATAGACTCTTGTCAGTCCCTTTTCTAATTTTTTGGCACATCTCTTCTCCTCCTCTTTCTCCATGGTCAACTGATCACATGTAATTTGTAACACTTATGCAACCTCCCTGAAAATTTCCAATTTAGTAGCATCTACATGGGCTCTGGATTGGACTTGTTGCATCACACTTTCATGTAGTCTGTATAGTGTCTTTTTAGGTATTTGCGCCATAACCATCTCAAGTTGGTATATCTATCTAAATCACTTATGTGTTGTCTCCCCATCAATTCTCAACATCTATTGTGTGACCTTGAAGGTTTCACTGTCATCCACCCTTTTATGAACTGTTTCTCCCTATTCCTTCTACACAGGTGCATGTTGTGTCTTCTCTATTTGTTGCACTATAAATTGTTGCGATGTAGGAATCTTCAACTTTTGTAGAGTATCATGGAATTCCACCCGCTTAGCCATGATATCCTCCCTTTGTGACTTTGTTGTGCATACTAGATCTTTTCCATGGTATTGGACTTTATCCTCCACTGACTTGACATCATCCTCTCTAATTGTGATTATTGGAGGCTTCTAATGGTATTTCATTTTATTTTGTGTTTCCTCCTCTTGTGTTCTAGTTCTCTTATTCTGTGAGGCATGTGCCTAAATATTATTCTTCTATGCATCCTCCTCCTTGAGCCGAGTGGTTTATCCATCTTGTCATCTCCCTTTACCTCTATGTTAGAGACTATTTCTTTCTTCCTGGGATTTTTTGTTATTGTGTTTCTTCATGACGCATGAGCATGCTCTGCAACCTTTCTAGCGTTGTCAACTAGACTACTTGTCTTTTTCGATGTGCTTTCTACAGTCTAGTTGGTCAGGATACTCGAATCTCACCCGAGAGACCCGGTTTCAAGTCCTGACAATGAAACCATTTTGTTGGCGCAATTTTAATCAGACAAGGGTCCTTCTTAGGTTACCAAAAAATGGTACCGTGTAGTCTAGAGCGCTAGCATTTTCATCTCCTCTGAAGAGAAGAAGTCTCACCCGAAGAACTGCTGAGACAGATATATAGGGAAGGGTAGGGAAAAGACTTAAGAGGATCCATAGATCCTTAAGGACTCATTCTTGATCTTACGCAAGAGACATAAACAAATCTGAACCATATAAGTGCAAGAATCAAACCTACTTACATTAAGAACAAGCATCTAAACATAGAACCATCGAGTAGAACTTATAACCCAGAAAGAAGAACTGTAATGAATAAGGAAAACACACAGAGACACATCATAATTGAAAATTTAGGTCCTTCTTCATATCATCTTCAGAATCTTTCTCTAATTACAGACTTAGAATTACACAGTAGTGCATTGTACAGACTCTTGACTCTGGAATCATGTCGCAGAGCTCCAATTCTCAAAATGATAGATCAAATTCATTATAGAGTCAAGAATCAACTTGACTCAACTCCCAAAAATCAACTCGAAACCAACTCGTAATCCACGGAACAACAACAACAACAATGTCAAAAACCATTTTACACTTATGTTCATCCCTATATATAGTTGGGTTGTGTCTTCTATTTTGTCTTGCACACTTCCTTGTTTTGTTGCAACCATTTGTTTCTTAGCTGGAGTTGCACTGACTTTTGCAACTGATTTGTATTTCTCTTTCTCGTTCTGTTATCCAACCTCTATTGAAGCTTTTACAACTCGTTCTCAGTCAAAACTTGCACAATTCCTTACCCAAAATTTAAGGGCCCAACACCTGCCTCTGCTTGTCCCTTTGGTTTGGATCCTTTCTTTGTTGTTGGCACCATCCACTATGTGGGTCGGTCTTTTACAATCTAGTCGACCTCTTCCCTTGATGTGCAGTATCCCATTTCCAACCACTTCTTATTTGTGTCCCTTGTGTGCTATATCCACATGCGATGTTTGGATTCCTTAAAACTAGCAATCCCTTCATTCTCCTAGACCACCTAAATAGGAATCATACATACATTTTTTGTTTTATGTTGCATATATTCTAGAAACATGGAAAACAATGCATTGTTTGCTTGTTGATTCGTATTGTCCTTATCCTTCCAGAGGGTTTCATATCTTGTTGCATAGCACTTCTCCTTCCTATCTACAAAATCTAAGAACTTTGGTTCCTACCAACCTACCAAAGCTATGAGTATGAGGACCAGGAGTAATGGAACTCAAATCCATTATCCCATGCATCCCTGTAGTTAACCAAAAATTGATTTAAGAAGTATGGAATGACTACTGCTATGACTCCTATTGGGGCATATTCCTTTCTACATTTCCTCAAAAAATTTCAAGCAATTATATTGTTGGTGAACCTTGTTTCAGAGTCGTTGATGTATTTTATGACTATCCTCTGGTTCCCCATGTTTTTTCTAAACTGCGCTTTCACTATCTCTGAAATTTCCTTTTCTCATGATTTATTATCCAGGTACTCTTTGGGTTGGGTGCCACAAGTAGGAAACCCTGTTAACTTGGAAATCAAAGAAACGTCAATGGGGACCAACCTATCCATCCACAGGATACCTCCATGTACCCTGGCCAAGAGTTGTTTGACATAAAGGCCAACATTTTTATCGCTCTCGAAATGCGGTATATCTAGCAGGTTCATGATACTTCAATTATATATCCATGTAATCTATTGCATGATCTCCAAGACATGTTTTCCTAGGGGTCATATCTCCCCCGTGTCCTCCAAATAAGTTTCATTCACAAGGTCTGGAAACGTCATCTCATATTGAACATATTCGTAAACATGTATAAGCTTCAACACTTTCCCAAACATATCTTCCACAATGAGCACAAAATTTTGGATGTGAGGTAGTGTGCTCTCTGCTGCATCCGACGCCTTCCTTTTATGGTTGACGACTGGGGGGAATTCTATCCTTATTTATGTCATTTATTCTTCCTCTCCTTTGGTCTTCGATTGGTTTGTAATATCCTCTTCCAACACCTCCTCTGCGAAATTTCCTTGTTGTTGTCCCTTCATTCCCTTAGGTTCTACAGGTTTTTTCGGGTTAGGGTTTGTGCTACCATTACGGTTTTCTGAGCTCTAACCCATTTATACTTGTGCGGTTGTCGATGTTTCTTCCTCTACCTTAGTCATACTAATAAACTATGTTGTCGTGGTTCTAAAATATTCCAACTCTACAACATCCTCGGTTTCTATCATTCTTTCCTTCCTTTTTTTGAACTTTCGAGTAACCCTAACATATCACCCTAGAGCGCCAACCTTTGTAGGTGTCATGTTGTATGTTGAGTGGTCAGTTTCTATCTTCCTCACACAATTTCACCTAGGTTTCACTCTTTAGCTCTCTATTCACTCAAAAATCACAAAGTGTCGAAATTTCCCATGCTTTTCCCTTTTTGTAGACCTGACCATTAATGATTTGTCTTATTTTTCACTTTTTCCGGTCATTTGCGTAGTAACCTATTTTATTGTGTGCAGTCTTCCAAATTTTTTCGCACTAGTTGTTGTGCGATGTCATTTCTGAATCACTTATTCCTCCTAATTACTTATTTTTGTATTTTTCTTCATTTTTCTGTTTTTATCTTCGTTTTTCTCCTTTTTCTACTTTTTATGTCTTTTAATAATTTATATTTCCTAATTTCTACTATAGTACACTATACACATGGCTTCATTACTATGTTTCAACTACTGAGAGTTAGTAGGTTGGTTCTCCCTATATAGTTTCAAATGACTACCATTCACCATTCCCTTCATTTTTTTTCCTGTGAAGTCCTTTAGTTGCACAAATATTCCATCTGTGACATACTTCACTTCATATGGCCCTAGCCAATGCATTATGAAGTTCCCAGGATGTTGTAAAAATTTGTTTTCGATGAGGAGAACTAAATATCCCTCCTTAAAGATATTGTTCTTTATGTGTCTGTCATTCTAGGATTTGTTCCTTTGTTTCTGCACATCTTGGTGGAATTCTGCCAGAATCCTCTCTTCTTCCAGTTCCATAAGTTTACTTAACATTTCTTGTACTAAGCCTCTTTCTTTTATATTTTTAATTGCTTCCATGTGTATACTGGGTACCCAAAATTCTAATGGAACCACTGCTTCTTGTCCATAAACCAATCTAAATGGTGTATGTCCTATCAACTTCTTACATGTAGTCCTCTATGCCCATAATACTGCTAGTATTTTTAAATCCCAATCATTTATGTTCACATTACAAATATTTTTCAATGCATTCTCCAAAATCTTGTTGAAATATTCTACTGTCCCATTTTCCTGAGGATGATATGGTGTACTCTTCTAGTGATAAACTTCAAATTCCTCAGTCATATCCTAGATGGTACTATTAATAAAACGGGTTCCTTGGTCACTCATCAAAATCATCATACATCTGAATCTTGTAATTAGTTGATAAAATAATAAGTGTGATGTTGTCTTTGTGCTGTAATCCTTGACAGGTGTTTCTTTTGTCCATCTAGTTAAATATTTCGTCACAGTAATTATGTATCTTTCACTTAAACTTCTTGCTGGTGGATTAGTAGTTTCGAAAAAATCTATTTCTCACTTGTTAAATAACTAAAGAGTTACTTGGGGTCTTAGTTGCATATCGTCCCTCCTATTTGGTTTTCCGAATCTCTGACAGACATCACAGTTCTAAAAATATTCGTTTTCATCCTTATGAACTATTGGCCACCATAAACGTGGGCACAATACCTTTTGCACAATATTCTTTCCTACATAATGTCCTCTAGATATACCTTCATGAGATTCTACTAGAACCATGGGTCATTCATGTTCCACCAAACACCTTCTCAGAATGATATCTACGCCTAGCTTGTATAAAGGACTTGCAATTAGTTGATAGTTTGCAACTCTAACTACCAGGTTTTTCTTCTTCACGGTACCAAAATCCTTTGGTGCAACTCTTGTGCTCAAGAATTCAATGATATCAAAAAAGTACTCATCAACTATCTGTATTAAAAATAATTGTGCATCATGGAAGGTGTCTTCTAAGTTAGTAGGTTCTTCTCCATTGGTTATTTTTTATAAGTGATCTGGTCCTGCATTCAGTTTCCCCGGTCTAACTATTACTTCAAAATCAAATTCCTGGAACAACCATATCCATCTATAGATCCTCCCCCTCCAACACTGCCTTGGTTGTACTTTCATATTGATTTTTTTTCGTCAAGAAAATAGTTGAAAGCTACCTTCTGTCATTTTATTTTCCTTCACATTTTCAGCCTTTGATCAGTTTCAAAGCTTTGATATTGACAAATTCATATTGCACATACAATGCATAGAACCTCTTTAGTTTTTATGAACCCCTGGTTGAAAAAGTAAGGTAGGAAGCCAAAGGTATAGTAAATTATTGTTGATATTCCTAGGGTCATAATATACCACACTAAGTTTTTCCTCACATGTGATGTACTTGATGATTTGATAGGCCACGTTTTTCCAAGGATGAGGGATGATTTCCCTTTTAATACCATTTTTTTCCTCATTAGGTTTTACATTTGGGAGGAAGAATGCATTTTTGGCATTAATGGCTTCTTACCTCTCCTCTTTATCCCAAGGGAGACCCATGGGAAGACTAGATAACCTATTGATGGAGGATTCATTTATTATGATCATCAATCCCATTAATGTGGCCACATACTCTTGCTCTTGTATATTCTAGAAATTTAGAAAAAACTCTATGTCTACCTCATCATCATACCCTCTAAGTCTTTCAAAATATCCAACCAATTACAATTCTAATTTTCTAATATCTCTAAATTATCATAAACCCTAGAAGGTTTTGTTCGATCCCTCCTCTTAAAACCAACTCCCATGGTTGATGTGGATAAGTTAAATTCCAAAGGATGGTCTCAAGGAAATATTCTTTGAAGAGAGAGAATGAGGAAAAAGATTGGTTATTATTTCCTGTAGAGGCACTTGTTTATAAAACGTGACAACTTGGATTTTCTTTAGGTAATTTTGGTGGTTAGATAATTTCAGTGAGAATTTACTTGGGGGAAGAAGAAAATTTGTTCAATATAGTCTGTTAGCACTAGGAGTCACCTTCATATTGCATCGAAGGCAATCCCATTACCCATCAAGTTATAAGTGAATGTAAGGGTGTTTAAAGGGTCAAATGGAAAAGGACTTAAGTGATAATGTTCTAACTTAGATAACAGGGCTAGCATACACCAACAATTAAGGTCTTGGTTAATTTCAATTACTAGTTTAGGAATAAGTATGAATAGAGAGAAGACTTGACTGAGAGAAGTGTAGGGGTTGTTGTAAACATCAGGTCAACAAGAGCCTAAGGAGGAAAGCTTCTTAACACAAGATCTTCTTGAACTAAGAAACTAAGGAAGCTAAATAAACATCATGATAACATAATGATCAAACATCCATCATAACATCACCACAATCATTCATGTGAATCATTCAAAGCATGAACATTTAGCATCAAAAGCAAATAGACTGAAAGAGAAGTTGATTTCTATTAGTCAAAAAGTCTTAAGTCTAGTACATCACTAGATCACAGTTACTTCATCAAAATATTACAGTATAAGGGAGCCTTTCTCAACCATCTGAACCTACTAAAGAAATTGACTTATCTATTTATAACAAAAGGGAGGCAACAACTGAAGATACGAGTTGTCCTTCGTCCCTTGAAAAACTCCAAACATTTATTTGATTTAACAACTTATCTAACCACCTACGCTATAAAACAGGAAAATGTTGGTGACTAATCCAACTGAACTTCAAACTGATTTGATTCCCTTTGATGTGAAAGTCTTTGTTCTCCATGTGTCTTTTAAAGCATGTCATTGTCTTCATGATGCCAAATTCCTTCTCCATCATCAATCTATCCCAAAATTGTTAGTTTGGTCCTCCTAGATCCCTAGTGTTTGTTGGCAGCTTCCTTGGGTAGAAAATTTGGGTAGCACACTACGAGGAGAAAAGGTAGTGCCTGTAGGTAGTGCCATTGTGCTGCATATGTGTGCTAGCTTTTCCCTCTATGAAATATTTAGTAGTGCCTGTATGTAGTGCCACTGATCTACATATCTGTACAGACTCTGCTCTCTATGCAATATTACATAGCACAGTTACGTACCACCCCTGTGTTGCCCTCTGCTCTCCGCTAGCCCTGAAGATCATGTCCATGACGAGGCCTTTACTATGGAGGAAATCATCTGCCGTGAAAGTATAGAGGTGTTGAATGATATTGGTGGTGTTAACTCGAGAAGGGAAGCATCTGACATCATATCGGATGCGTTTGTTCTTTTAGATGTTCGTGAAGATCAACACGCCTCTTATGAAGATTATGAGTTTGCAGAGCAGATGTGGTCTATGGTAGATGGCTCACCTAAATGTTGGGTTGAAGCAGATATTCCTAGAAACCCTGTTTTTGAGGGCGGAGACCGTCCCATTTGTAAAGAAGAGATTATTGTGGAAGAAGTTTCCTCTCTTTTTCTCGAGGGAGTTTCTCACGATATATGTTTACCTGGGATTAACGAGAAAAAGATTATGTGTGAGCAGCCAGAACCAGCAGGTCCCACTATCCCTAAAGCGGAAATGTTTGACGGGATCACCGTTCTGGAAGAGGATCATATCAATGAAGGCCTGCCCCTTTTTGATGAATATTATAGTGATGATGAGTTACAAGATTATCGTGTAGATGATCACTATGAAGATGTTGAAGAGCAAGTCGACAAGCAAAACCACCCCATGGTCCCTATTTATGATCAATACGAATCTGACCCGGGGGAGAGCCAAGAAGGGGAAAGGGAACCAGAAGAACAGTTGAGCACATGTTTCATTCTAGAGCCATTCAGTGAGCAGCTACCGCCTGAGATCAGTGAGCCTGCATCAGTGGTCCACTCACCTGCGCTTATCAAAGATATTCAATCACATGTGAGCAACTCTGTAGCAGAGGAGGCTGCCTGTCACCAACTGTCTGAAATTCGCCACTCATTCTATGAACCTATCGGCAAATACATGGAGTGGCATGTCCTTTATGCCTTGGAGCCACCCTATTCCATATCAACTTCACCCTGTGAGGAGAAGTTGAAGAGTGTAGCCATTCTGTTGTCACGGTTACACTATCTGCTGGTGATCATCGACAGAAGGAAGGAGATTCTATCCAGGAAGCTGCTTGAATGGCTATGGTGGAAGTTTTCTTTCACCTAGCCCATGTAAAATATTTTATTAGCATTAGGACTGTATATAAATAAGCTCCTTTGAGCATGTAGCTTTATTTTGTTAGTTTTATTCTTTGGCTTGTATTTTCAGCTGCAGGACTCCATACCCCAATAGTAAGGCACTGAATCTGCAAAATGTTCTTAGAGCATCACAGGGACGACTCTATCACCCATGGAGCCAAATGTTAGCGATATTTCTTGTAAGCGGGTTAGAATGCAAAAGAATGGGTTAAAACCCACTTGTCCTAAGTTTTGAACGCAAATGTGCCTGTGGTAAGCGGCAAGCAGGTCCGAGCAGCAGCGATTCGTGCGCTCGGATAAACGGTGCATATGAGATTTCGGACCCCCCCGCCTTTCTAACTTTAAGCAGAGGGGGGGGGGGTCCGGAATTGGGGGCAAATCTCTTCAACGGTCCAGATCGGCGTGCCCGGATCAACGGCGATAAAGGCAATTTCGGACCCCCCTTGCCTTTCTACCTTTAAGCGGAGGGGGGGGGGTCCAGAATCGGGGGCGCAGCTTTCCGATGGCTGAGATCTTAGCGCTCGGATCAATGGTGCTCGTGCTATCCCATCATTCTCAGTTGCTCTGTGTTTAGCCTGCGTGGGCCCTTCTCCCGTCATGTCATATTCCAGAACCACCTTTCTCCTGCTGCTCTGTATCATCCATCCACCCCCCCTCTTTGGTCTGCATGGTCCTCCTTCCTTCTTATCATCCACTCGTTGCTTTCCGTGTGTCCCGCTCCTTTCCACATCAACCTCTCACCAAAGAGCAAGTCCATTATCTCTCATCTTCCCCCCTTCCGCTTGTTGTCTTCCGCCATGTGCCCTCCTCTGTCGCCCTTCTCACACCTCGCCACTTCCTTCACGCCCTCATGATCCGACGCCACCACTCCTGTCATGCACCCCATCCTTTGCGCTGGCCTCCGTGCTCATTTGCCAAGCCAGTCAGTTATTCCAGGTGGCAGTTCGGGAGGCCCTCCACGTCCCGAAGGTGCCGAGTTGGCCGGGCCATCCTCAATCCTGATGAAGTAGTTATTGAAGCGGTTGGTGGTGGTTAGACATCGCCTCCGCCATAATTTGAAAGCACGACAATGAATTAAAGGCACGTCGATTCGTTGATGAAACTGTCAGAAGTTCGATCGCGTCTGCCATAAGTTGCACAACCATTCAAAGATTGCAGCTGCGGATTGTCAGAAACCATGCAGACGCAAAGCTTTTAATGCTACGTCTCGATTTTTTTGTTGTTGCTAATTTGAGTATATGAAGGCGTTTTCGCCATTTTTGTATCCATTGATGGTAGAGCTAATCTCCCGACTGTAAAGTTTCAGCAAACATCCTAGTTCTCTGGGTTGTGTATCTGTGTTTGAGATTTCTTGTTTTATGAAAAACAGTTCTCCTTTTTCCATCTAAGTTTTCATCTCATACCAGAGAGTTCATGATCGAATGATTTGCGTGGATTGTTGCAGTGATGTTATGATAAAGGATTTCTTGTGGCATTATTGTATTCTCTGGTCTTTTGTGTTTGAATGCAAGAGGATCTTGCGTTCGAATGTTTTCTCCTTCAGTCTGTTACAAACCTGATGTTTATGATAGACCTTCGCACTTTTATCATGCAAGTCTTCCCCCTACTCACCCTTACTACAACTCACTGTTTGAAGTTTATCTAAGACCTCACTAACCCATGCATGCCTGGCCTACTTTCTGAGTTGAGACGACTGTTCCAAGTTTTCTTCCATTTGATCACCCCTTTCAAACAAATCGTGACATTAAACTGATGGGTGTCACGCTCTTCTCCTGCAAGCAATCCAGGAGTGACTTCTGATGCTAACATTTCTGGAGCCGTTGCCGGGGATGTAGTCGAATATTTTCCCCTGGATTTAACGACAGAGATCAACTGATTCTGAAGGTGCATCGGAAATCATAATTATTCAGATTGCTATTGTGCACCTGGCGACTCCACTGTGGTGACTCCATTGTTTCCACTTTACGGTTTCAGCTGTGACTACTGTTAGCACACTTGGAAGCTGACCCTAAGGAGCTTTCTCGAGAAGGTTTCAGCAGCTGCTTTCTCAGCCTGAGAAGCTTCCTAGGATAACGACAATGTTAAGATCTGGCCTTTGACGGTGAACAAGGAACAGACACACTTGAAGCTGCACATATTTCACCCGGTGAATCCATGATTCGAGGATCGATTGGCGACTCTACTGGTTCGATATGGAGAAAATTTTGGCTCAAAGGTTTGCTTTCTGTGACTTTTCTCAGATAGTTGGTTTTCCTAATGCCCTTCCTGATAGGGACATCTGGGAAGATTTCCTCCCTGAATTTCATGCAAAGGATTGGGAGGAACTAGCTGAGCATTTATTGGACTTCCATGAAGCTATTCACCGACACCATATCACGCATGAGGATGTCCAGATTAAGCTTTTCAGGTATTCATTAAAAGGAGTTGCTTTCAATTGGTGCCGATCTCTTCCCTTTGCAAGCATCTGTTCTCTAGCAGTTTTTCATACAGCTTTCAATTCATTTTGTAAAGAATACTTTCCAGCTGTTCGTTTGTATGAAAGGTATTGTGAGGATTTTTCTTTGCTTCATAAAGCCTCTTCTTTCCCTGAAGATCATGTCCATGACGAGGCCTTTACTGTGGAGGAAATCATCTGTCGTGAAAGTATAGAGGTGTTGAATGATATTGGTGGTGTTAACTCGAGAAGGGAAGCATCTGACATCATATTGGATTCGTCTGTTCTTTTAGATGTTCGTGAAGATCAACACGCCTCTTATGAAGATTATGAGTTTGTAGAGCAGATGTGGTCCGTGGTAGATGTCTCACCTAAATGTCGGGTTGAAGTAGATATTCCTAGCAACCCTGTTTCTGAGGGTGGAGACCGTCCCGTTTGTAAAGAAGAGATTATTGTGGAAGATGTTTCCTCTCTTTTTCTCCAGGGAGCTTCTCACGATATATGTTTACCTGGGATTAACGAGAAAAAGATTATGTGTGAGCAGCCAGAACCAGTAGGTCCCACTATCCCTAAAGAGGAAATGTTTGACGGCATCACCGTTCTGGAAGAGGATCATATCAATGAAGGCCTACCCCTTTTTGATGAATATTATAGTGATGATGAGTTACAAGCTTATCCTGCAGATGATCACTATGAAGACGCTAAAGAGCTATTCGGCAAGTAAAACCACCCCATGGTCCCTATTTATGATCAATATGAATCTGACCCGGGGGAGAGCCAAGAAGGGGAAAAGGAACTAGAGGAACAGTTGAGCACATGTTTCATTCCAGAGCCAGTCAGCGAGCAGCTACCGCCTGAGATCAGTGAGCCTGCATCAGTGGTCCACTCACCTGCGCTTATCAAAGATATTCAACCACATGTGAGCAACTCTGTAGCAGAGGAGGTTGTCTATCACCAACTGTAGGAAATTCGCCACTCATTCTATGAATCTGTCGGTGAATACATGGAGTGGCATGTCTTTTATGCCTTGGAGCCGCCCTATTCCATATCAATTTCACCCTGTGAGGAGAAGTTGAAGAGTGTAGCCATTCTGCTGTCACGGTTATACTATCTGCTGGTGATCATCGAAAGAAGGAAGGAGATTCTATCCAGGAAGCTGCTTGAATGGCTATGGTGGAAGTTTTCTTTCACCTAGCCCATATAAAATATTTTATTAGCATTAGGACTGTATATAAATAAGCTCCTTTGAGCATGTAGCTTTATTTTCTTAGTTTTATTCTTCGGCTTGTATTTTTAGCAGCAGGATGTTTTGAGCAGGACTCCATAGCCCAATAGTAAGGCACTGAATCTGCAAAATGTTCTTAGAGCATCACAGGGACGACTCTATCCCCCATGGAGCCAAATGTTAGCGATATTTCTTGTAAGGGGGTTAGAATGTAAAAGAATGGGTTAAAACCCACGTGTCCTAAGTTTTGAACGCAAATGCGCCTGTGGTAAGCGGCAAGCAGATCCGAGTGGCAGCAATTCGCACGCTCGGATCAACGGTGCATATGGGATTGCGGACCCCCCCACCTTTCTACCTTTAAGCAGAGGGAGGGGTTCGGAATTGGGGGCGCATCTCTTCAACGGTCCAGATCGGTGCGCCCGGATCAACGGCGATAAAGGCAATTACGGAACCCCCTTGCCTTTCTACCTTTAAGCGAAGGGGGGGGTCCGGAATTGGGGGCACAGCTTTTCGACAACCGAGATCTTAGCACCCGGATCAACGACGCTCGTGCTATCCCATCATTCTCAGTTGCTCTGTGTTTAGCCTGCATGGGCCCTTCTCCCATCATGTCATCTTCCAGAACCCCTTTCTCCTGCTGCCCTGTATCATCCATCCACCCCCTCTCTTTGGTCTGCGTGGTCCACCTTCCTTCTCATCATCCACTCGTTGCTTGCCATGTGTCCCGCACCTTTCCACATCAGCCTCTCACCAAAGAGCAAGTCCAATATCTCTCGTCTTCCCCCCTTCGGCCTATTGTCTTCCACCATGTGCTCTCCTCTGTCGCCCTTCTCACATCTCGCCACTTCCTTCACACCCTCATGATCTGGCGCCACCACTCCTGTCATGCGCCCCATCCTTCCTGCTGGCCTCCGCGCTCATTCGCCAGGCCAGTCAATTATTCCAGGTGGCAGCGCGGGAGGCCCTCCACGTCCTGAAGGTGCCGAGTTGGTCGGGCCATCCTCAATCTCGATGAAGCAGTTATTGAAGCGGTTGGTGGTGGTTAGACATCACCTCTGCCATAATGGGAAAGTATGGCAATGAATTAAAGGCACGTCGATTCGCCGATGAAACTGTCAGAAGATTGATCGCGTCTGCCATAAGTTGCACGACCATTCAAAGATTGCAGTTGCAGATTGTCAGAAGCCATGCAAACACAAAGCTTTGAATACTACGTCTCGATTTTGTTGTTGTTGCTAATTTGAGTATATGAAGCCATTTTCTCCATTTTTGTATCCATCGATGGTAGAGCTAACCTCCCGATTGTAAATTTTCAGCAAACATCCTAGTTCTCTGGGTTGTGTATCTGTGTTTGAGATTTTTTGTTTTATGACAAACAGTTCTCCTTTTTCCATCTAAGTTTTCATCTCATACCAGAGAGTTCATGATCGAATGATTCACATGGATTGTTGCGGTGATGTTATGATAAAGGATTTGTTGTGGCATTATTGTATTCTCTGGTCTTTTGTGTTTGAATGTAAAAGGATCTTGCGTTCGAATGTTTTCTCCTTCAGTTTTTTACAAACCTGATGTTTATGATAGACGTTCGCACTTTTCTCATGCAAGTCTTCCCCCTACTCACCCTTACTACAACTCATTGTTTGAAGTTTATCTAAGACCTCACTCACCCATGCATGCCTGGCCTAGTTTCTGAATTGAGACGACTGTTCTGAGTTTGCTTCCATTTGATCACCCCTTTCAAACAAATCGTGACATTAAACTAATGGGTGTCAGGCTCTGCTCCTGCAAGCAATCCAGGAGTGAGTTCTGATGCTAACATTTCTGGCGCCATTGCCGGGGACGTAGTTGAATATTTTTCTCGGGATTTAACGACAAAGATCAACTGATTCTGAAGGTGCATCAGAAATCAGAATTATTCAGATTGCTACTATGCACCTGGTAACTCCATTGTGGTGACTCCATTGTTTCCACTTTACGGTTTCAGCTGTGACTACTGTTAGCACACCTGAAAGCTGACCCTAAGGAGCTTTCTCTAGAAGGTTTCAGCAGCTGCTTTCTCAGCCTGAAAAGCTTCCTGGGGTAACGACAACATTAAGATCTGGCCTTTGATGGTGAACAAGGACCAGACAAACTTGAAGTTGCGCATCTTTCACCTGGCAAATCCATGATTCGAGGATCGATTGGCGACTCCACTGGTTCGATATGGAGAAAATTATGGCTCAAACATTTTCTTTCTGTGACTTTTCTCAGATAGTTGGTTTTCCTAATGCCCTTCCTGATAGGGACATCTGGGAGAATTTCCTCCCTGAATTTCATGCAAAGGATTGGGAGGAACCAGCTGAGCATTTATTGGACTTCTATGAAGCTATTCACCGACACCATATCAGGCATGAGGATGTCTAGATTAAGCTTTTCAGGTATTCATTAAAAGGAGTTGCTCTCGATTGGTGTCGATCTCTTCCCTCTGCAAGCATCTGTTCTCTAGCAGGTTTTCATACAGCTTTCAATTCATTTTGTAAAGAATACTTTCCAGTTGTTCGTTTGTATGAAAGGTGTTGTGAGGATTTTTGTTTGCTTCATAAAGCCTCTGTTGGCCCTGAAGATCATGTCCATGACGAGGCCTTTACTGTAGAGGAACTCATTTTCCATCAAAGTATAGAGGTGTTGAATGATATTGGTGGTGTTAACTCGAGAAGGGAAGCATCTAACATCATATCGGATGCGTCTGTTCTTTTAGATGTTCGTGAAGATCAAAACGCCTCTTATGAAGATTATGAGTTTGCAGAGTAGATGTGGTCTGTGGTAGATGGCTCACCTAAATGTCGGGTTGAAGCAGATATTTCTAGCAACCCTGTTTCTGAGGGCGGAGACCATCCCATTTGTAAAGAAGAGATTATTGTAGAAGACGTTTCCTCTCTTTTTCTCCAGGGAGTTTCTCACGATATATGTTTACCTAGGATTAACGAGAAAAAGATTATGTGTGAGCAGCTAGAACCAGCAGGTCCCACTATCCCTAAAGCGAAAATGTTTGACGGGATCACCGTTCTGGAAGAGGATCATATCAATGAAGGCCTGCCCCTTTTTGATGAATATTATAGTGATGATGAGTTGCAAGCTTATCCTGCAGATGATCACTATGAAGACGCTGAAGAGCCAGTCGGTAAGCAAAACCACCCCATGGTCCCTATTTATGATGAATATGAATCTGACCCGGGGGAGAGCCAAGAAGGGGAAAAGGAACCAGAGGAACAGTTGAGCACATGTTTCATTCCAGAGCTAGTCAGCGAGCAGCTACCGCCTGAGATTAGTGAGCCTGCGTTAGTGGTCCACTCAACTGTGCTTATCAAAGATATTCAACCACATGTGAGAAACTCTGTAGCAGAGGAGGTTGCCTGTCACCAACTATCCAAAATTCGCCACTCATTCTATGAACCTATCGGCAAATACATGGAGTGGCATGTCCTTTATGCCTTGGAGCTGCCCTATTCCATATCAACTTTACCCTGTGAGGAGAAGTTGAAGACTGTAGCCGTTCTACTGTCACGGTTACACTATCTGCTGGTGATCATTTACAGAAGGAAGGATATTCTATCCAGGAAGCTGCTTGAATGGCTATGGTGGAAGTTTTCTTTCACCTAGCCCATGTAAAATATTTTATTAGCATTAGGACTGTATATAAATAAGCTCCTTTGAGCATGTAGCTTTATTTTGTTAGTTTTATTCTTTGGCTTGTATTTTCAGTAGCAGGAGGTTTTGAGCAGGACTCCATAGCCCAATAGTAAGGCACTGAATCTGCAAAATGTTCTTAGAGCATCACAGGGATGACTCTATCCCCCATGGAGCCAAATGTTAGCGATATTTCTTGTAAGTGGGTTAGAATGCAAAAGAATGGGTTAAAACCCACTTCTCCTAAGTTTTGAACGCAAATGCGCCTGTGGTAAGCGGCAAGCAGGTCCGAGCGGCAGCGATTCACGCGCTCGGGTCAGCGGTGCATATGGGATTCCGGACCCCCCCCACCTTTCTAACTTTAAGTGGAGGAGGGGGGGGGGGGGGGGCNAGAATCGGGGGCACATCTCTTCAACGGTCCAGATCGGCGTGCTCGGATCAACGACGATAAAGGAAATTCCGGACCCCCCTTGCCTTTCTACCTTTAAGCGGAGGGGGGGGTTCCAGAATCGGGGGCACAACTTTCCGATGACCGAGATATTAGCACCCAGATCAATAGTGCTCGCGCTATCCCATCATTCTCACTTGCTCTGTGTTTAGCCTGCGTGGGCCCTTCTCCCATCATGTCATCTTCCAGAACCACCTTTCTCCTGCTACCCTGTATCATCCATCCACCCTCCCTCTTTGGTCTGCGTGGTCCTCCTTCCTTCTCATCATCCACTCGTTGCTTGCCATGTGTCCCGCTCCTTTCCACGTCAGCCTCTCACCAAAGAGCAAGTCCAATATTTCTCATCTTCCCCACTTCCGCTTGTTGTCTTCCGCCATGTGCCCTCCTCTGTCGCCCTTCTCACACCTCACCACTTCCTTCACGCCCTCATGATCCGACACCACCACTCCTCTCATGCGACCCATCCTAAATGTCAGGTTGAAGCAGATATTCCTAGCAACCCTGTTTCTGAGGGCGGAGACCGTCCCGTTTGTAAAGAAGAGATTATTGTGGAAGATGTTTCCTCTCTTTTTTTCCAGGGAGTTTCTCACGATATATGTTTACCTAGGATTAACGAGAAAAAGATTATGTGTGAGTAGACAGAACCAGCAGGTCCCACTATCCCTAAAGAGGAAATGTTTGACGGCATCACCGTTCTGGAAGAGGATAATATCAATGAAGGCCTGCCCCTTTTTGATGAATATTATAGTGATGATGAGTTACAAGCTTATCCTGCAGATGATCACTATGAAGACGCTGAAGAGCCAGTCAACAAGCAAAACCACCCCATGGTCCCTATTTATGATGAATACGAATCTGACCCAGGGGAGAGCCAAGAAGGGAAAAAGGAACCAGAGGAACAGTTGAGCACATGTTTCATTCCAGAGCTAGTCAGCGAGCAGCTACCGCCTGAGATCAGTGAGCCTGCGTCAGTGGTCCACTCACCTGCGCTAATCAAAGATATTCAACCACATGTGAGCAACTCTGTAGCAGAGGAGGTTGTCTATCACCAACTGTCTGAAATTCGCCACTCATTCTATGAACCTGTCAGCGAATACATGGAGTGGCATGTCCTTTATGCCTTGGAGCCGCCCTATTCCATATCAATTTCACCCTGTGAGGAGAAGTTGAAGAGTGTAGTTGTTCTGTTGTCACGATTACACTATCTGCTGGTGATCATCGATAGAAGGAAGGAGATTCTATTCAGGAAGCTGCTTGAATGGCTATGGTGGAAGTTTTCTTTCACCTAGCCCATGTAAAATATTTTATTAGCATTAGGACTATATATAAATAAGCTCCTTTGAGCATGTAGCTTTATTTTGTTAGTTTTATTCTTCGGCTTGTATTTTCAGCAGCAGGAGGTTTTGAGCAGGACTCCATAGCCCAATAGTAAGGCACTGAATCTACAAAATGTTCTTAGAGCATCACAGGGACGACTCTATCCCCCATGGAGCCAAATGTTAGCGATATTTCTTGTAAGGGGGTTAGAATGCAAAAGAATGGGTTAAAACCCACGTGTCCTAAGTTTTGAACGCAAATGCGCCTGTGGTAAGCGGCAAGAAGGTCCAAGCGGCAGCGATTCGCGCGCTCAGATCAACGGTGCATATGGGATTGCGGACCCCCCCCACCTTTATACCTTTAAGCGGAGGGAGGGGTCCGGAATTGGGGGCGCATCTCTTCAACGGTCCAGATCGATGCGCCCAGATCAACGGCAATAAAGGCAATTCCAGACCCCCCTTGCCTTTCTACCTTTAAGCGGAGGGGGGGGGTCCGGAATCGGGGGAACATCTTTCCGACGACCAAGATATTAGCACCCGGATCAACGACGCTCGTGCTATCCCATCATTCTCAGTTGCTCTGTGTTTAGCCTGCATGGGCCCTTCTCCCGTCATGTCATCTTCCAGAACCAACATTCTCCTACTGCCCTGTATCATCCATCCACGCCCCCTCTTTGGTCTACGTGGTCCACCTTCCTTCTCATCATCCACTCGTTGCTTTTTGTTTGTCCCGCTCCTTTCCACATCAGCCTCTCACCAAAGAGCAAGTCCATTATCTCTCGTCTTCCCCCCTTCCACCTATTGTCTTCCACCATGTGCCCTCCTCTGTCACCCTTGTCACACCTTGCCACTTCCTTCACACCCTCATGATCCGGCGCCACCACTGCTGTCATGCGCCCCATCCTTCGCGCTGGCCTTCGCGCTCATTCGCCAGGCCAGTCAGTTATTCCAGGTGGCAGTGCGGGAGGCCCTCCATGTCCCGAAGGTGTCGAGTTCGTCGGGCCATCCTCAATCCTGATGAAGCAGTTATTGAAGCGGTTGATGGTGGTCAGACATCGCCTCCGCCATAATGGGAAAGCACGGAGATGAATTAAAGGCACGTCGATTCACCGATGAAAATGCTAGAAGATCGATCGCGTCTGCCATAAGTTGCACGACCATTCAAAGATTGCAGCTGTGGATTTTCAGAAGCCATGCAGACGCAAATATTTTAATGCTACGTCTCGACTTTGTCGTTGTTGCTAATTTGAGTATATGAAGGCATTTTTGCCATTTTTGTATCCATCGATGGTAGAGCTAAGCTCTCGATTGTAAGTTTTCAGCAAAGATCCTAGTTCTCTGGGTTGTGTATCTGTGTTTGAGATTTCTTGTTTTATGACAAACAGTTCTCCTTTTTCCATCTAAGTTTTCGTCTCATACCAGAGAGTTCATGATCGAATGATTCACGTGGATTGTTGCGGTGATGTTATGATAAAGGATTTCTTGTGGCATTATTGTATTCTCTGGTCTTTTGTGTTTGAATGTAAAAGGATCTTGCATTCGAATGTTTTCTCCTTTAGTTTGTTACAAACCTGATGTTTATGATAGACCTTCGCACTTTTCTCATGCAAGTCTTCCCCCTACTCACCCTTACTACAACTCATTGTTTGAAGTTTATCTAAGACCTCACTCACCCGTGCATGCCTGGCCTAGTTTTTGAGTTGAGACGACTGTTCCGAGTTTGCTTCCATTTGATCACCCCTTTCAAACAAATCATGACATTAAACTGATGGGTGTCGGGCTCTGCTCCTGCAAGCAATCCAGGAGTGAGTTCTGACGCTAACATTTCTGGCGCCGTTGCCGGGGACATAGTTGAATATTTTTCTCGGGATTTAACGACAGAGACCAACTGATTCTGAAGGTGCATCAGAAATAAGAATTATTCAGATTGCTACTGTGCACCTAGTGACTCCACTGTGGTGACTCCATTGTTTCCACTTTACGGTTTCAGCTGTGACTACTGTTAGCACACCTGAAAGCTGACCCTAAGGAGATTTCTCTAGAAGGTTTCAGCAGCTGCTTTCTCAGCCTGAGAAGCTTCCTGGGGTAACGACAACGTTAAGATCTAGCCTTTGATGGTGAACAAGGACCAGACAAACTTGAAGTTGTGCATCTTTCACCCGGCGAATCCATGATTCGAGGACCGATTGGCAACTCCACTAGTTCGATATGGAGAAAATTATGGCTCAAAGTTTTTCTTTCTGTGACTTTTCTTAGATAGTTGGTTTTCCTAATGCCCTTCCTGATAGGGACATCTGGGAAGATTTCCTCCCTGAATTTCATGCAAAGGATTGGGAGGAACCAGCTGAGCATTTATTGGACTTCTATGAATCTATTCACCGACACCATATCAGGCATGAGGATGTCCAGATTAAGATTTTCAAGCATTCATTAAAAGGATCTGCTCTCGATTGGTGCCGATCTCTTCCCTCTACAAGCATCTGTTCTCTAGCAGGTTTTCATACAACTTTCAATTCATTTTGTAAAGAATACTTTCCAGCTGTTCATTTGTATGAAAGGTGTTGTGAGGATTTTTCTTTGCTTCATAAAGCCTCTGCTATCCCTGAAGATCATGTCCATGACGAGGCCTTTACTGTAGAGGAAATCATCTGCCTTGAAAGTATAGAGGTGTTGAATGATATTGGTGGTGTTAAATCAAGAAGGGAAGCATCTGACATCATATCGGATGCGTCTGTTCTTTTAGATGTTCGTGAAGATCAACACACCTCTTATGAAGATTATGAGTTTGCAGAGCAGATGTGGTCCTTGGTAGATGGCTCACCTAAATGTCAGGTTGAAGCAGATATTCCTAGCAACCCTGTTTCTGAGGGCGGAGACCGTCCCGTTTGTAAAGAAGAGATTAGTGTGGAAGACGTTTCCTCTCTTTTTCTCCAGGGAGTTTCTCACGATATATGTTTACCTAGGATTAACAAGAAAAAGATTATGTGTGAGTAGCCAGAACCAGCAGGTCCCACTATCCCTAAAGCAGAAATGTTTGACGGGATCACCGTTCTGGAAGAGGATCATATCAATGAAGGCCTGCCCCTTTTTGATGAATATTATAGTGATGATGAGTTACAAGCTTATCCTGCAGATGATCACTATGAAGACGCTGAAGAGCCAGTCGGCAAGAAAAACCACCCCATGGTCCCTATTTATGATGAATACGAATCTGACCCAGGGGAGAGCCAAGAAGGGGAAAAGGAACCAAAGGAAGAGTTGAGCACATGTTTCATTCCAGAGCTAGTCAGCGAGAAGCTACTGCCTGAGATCAGTGAGCCTGCATCAGTGGTCCACTCAGCTGCGCCTATCAAATATATTCAACCACATGTGAGCAACTCTGTAGCAGAGGAGGCTGCCTGTCACCAACTGTCCGAAATTCGCCACTCATTCTATGAACCTGTCCGCGAATACATGGAGTGGCATGTCCTTTATGCCTTGGAGCCTCCCTATTCCATATCAACTTCATCCTGTGAGGAGAAGTTGAAGAGTGTAGCCATTCTGCTGTCACGGTTACACTATCTGCTGGTGATCATCGACAAAAGGAAGGAGATTCTATCCAGGAAGCTACTTGAATGGCTATGGTGGAAGTTTTCTTTCACCTAGCCCATGTAAAATATTTTATTAGCATTAGGACTGTATATAAATAAGATCCTTTGAGTATGTAGCTTTATTTTGTTAGTTTTATTCTTCAGCTTGTATTTTCAGCAGGAGGAGGTTTTGAGCAGGACTCCATAGCCCAATAGTAAGGCACTGAATCTGTAAAAATGTTCTTAGAGCATCACAGGGATGACTCTATCCCCCATGGAGCCAAATGTTAGTGATATTTCTTGGAAGGCGTTTAGAATGGAAAAGAATGGGTTAAAACCCACTTGTCCTAAGTTTTGAATGCAAATGCGCCTGTGGTAAGCGGCAAGCAGGTCCGAGCGGCAGTGATTCGCGCACTCGGATCAACAATGCATATGGGATTCCTGACCCCCCCCCCGCCTTTCTACCTTTAAGAGGAGAGGGGGGGTCTGGAATCGGGGGCGCATCTCTTCAACGGTCCAGATCTGTGTGCCTGGATCAATGGCGATAAAGGAAATTCCGGACCCCTCTTTCCTTTCTACCTTTAAGCGGAAGGGGGGGGTATAGAATCGGGGGAACAACTTTCCGATGGTCCAGATCTTAGCGCCCAAATCAACGGCACTCACGCTATCCCAGCATTCTCAGTTGATCTGTGTTGAGCCTGTGTGGGCCCTTCTCCCGTCATGTCATCTTCCAGAACCATCTATCTCCTGCGGCCCTGTATCATCCATCCACCCCCCCTCTTTGGTCTACGTGGTCCTCCTTCCTTCTCATCATCCACTCGTTGCTTGCCGTGTGTCCCACTCCTTTCCTCGTCAGCCTCTCACCAAAGAGAAAGTCCATTATCTCTCATCTTCCCCCCTTTCGCATGTTGTGTTCCGACATGTGCCCTCCTCTATCGCCCTTCTCACACCTCGCCACTTCCTTCACGCCCTCATGATCTGGTGCCACCACTCTTGTCATGCGCCCCATCCTTCGCGCTGGCCTCCGCGCTCATTCGCCAAGCCAGTCAGTTATTCCAGGTGGCAGCGCGGGAGGCCCTCCACGTCCTGAAGGTGCCAAGTTGGTCGGGCCATCCTCAATCCCGATAAAGCAGTTATTGAAGTGGTTGGTGGTGCTTAGACATCGCCTTCGCCATAATGGAAAATCACGACAATGAATTAAAGGCACGTCAATTCGCCGATGAAACTGTTAGAAGATCGATCGCATCTGCCATAAGTTGCACGACGATTCAAATATTGCAGCTGCGGATTGTCAGAAGCCATGCAGACGCAAAGATTTTAATGCTACGTCTCGATTTTGTTGTTGTTGCTAATTTGAGTATATGAAGGCGTTTTCACCATTTTTGTATCCATCGATGGTAGAGCTAAGCTCCCGACTGTAAAGTTTCAGCAAACATCCTAGTTCTCTGGGTTGTGTATATGTGTTTGAGATTTCTTGTTTTATGACAAACAATTCTCCTTTTTCCATCTAAGTTTTCATCTCATACCAGAGATTTCATGATAGAATGATTCGCGTGGATTGTTGCAGTGATGTTATGATAAAGGATTTGTTGTGGCATTATTGTATTCTCTGGTCTTTTGTGTTTGAATGTAAGAGGATCTTGCGTTCGAATGTTTTCTCCTTCAGTCTGTTACAAACCTGATGTTTATGATAGACCTTTGCATTTTTCTCATGCAAGTCTCCCCCATACTCACCCTTACTACAACTCACTGTTTGATGTTTATCTAAGACCTCACTCACCCGTGCATGCCTGTCCTAGTTTCTGACTTGAGACCACTGTTCCGAGTTTGCTTCCATTTGATCACCCCTTTCAAAAAAATCATGACATTAAACTGATGGGTGTCAGGCTCTACTCCTGCAAGCAATCCAGGAGTGACTTCTGACACTAACATTTCTGGCACCGTTGCCGGGGACGTAGTTGAATATTTTCCCCGGGATCTAACGACAGAGAGCAACTGATTCCGAAGGTGCATCGGAAATCAGAATTATTCAGATTGCTACTGTGCACCTGGCGACTCCACTGTGGCGACTCTATTGTTTCCACTTTACGGTTTCAGCTGTGACTACTGTTAGCACACCTGAAAGCTGACCCTAAGGAGCTTTCTTGAGAAGGTTTCAGCAGCTGCTTTCTCAGCCTGAGAAGCTTCCTGGGGTAACGACAACGTTAAGATCTGGCCTTTGATGGTGAACAAGGACCAGACACACTTGAAGCTGTGCATCTTTCACCCGGCGAATCCATGATTCGAGGATCGATTGGCGACTCCACTGGTTCGATATGGAGAAAATTTTGGCTCTAAGGTTTGCTTTTTGTGGCTTTTCTTAGATAGTTGGTTTTCCTAATGCCCTTTCTGATAGGGACATCTAGGAAGATTTCCTCCCTGAATTTCATGCAAATTATTGTGAGGAACCAGCTGAGCATTTACTGGACTTCCATGAAGCTATTCACCGACACCATATCACGCATGAGGATGTCCAGATTAAGCTTTTCAGGTATTCATTAAAAGGAGTTGCTCTCGATTGGTGCCGATCTCTTCCCTATGCATCTAGTAGGTTTTCATATAGCTTTCAATTCATTTTATAAAGAATACTTTCCAGTTGTTCGTTTGTATGAAAGGTGTTGTGAGGATTTTTATTTGCTTCATAAAGCCTCTGCTGGCTCTGAAGATCATGTCCATGACGAGGCCTTTACTGTGGAGGAAATCATCTGCCGTGAAAGTATAGAGGTGTTAAATGATATTGGTGGTGTTAACTCGAGAAGGGAAGCATCTGACATCATATCGGATGTGTCTGTTCTTTTAGATGTTCGTGAATATCAACATGCCTCTTATGAAGATTATGAGTTTGCAGAGAAGATGTGGTCCGTGGTAGATAGCTCACCGAAATGTCAGGTTGAAGCAGATATTCCTAGCAACCCTGTTTCTGAGGGCGGAGACCGTCCCGTTTGTAAAGAAGAGATTATTGTGGAAGAAGTTTCATCTCTTTTTCTCCAGGGAGTTTCTCATGATACATGTTTACCTGGGATTAACGAGAAAAATATTATGTGTGAGCAGCCAGAACCAGCAGGTCCCACTATCCCTAAAGCGGAAATGTTTGACAGGATCACCATTCTGGAAGAGGATCATATCAATGAAGGCCTGCCCCTTTTTGATGAATATTATAGTGATGATGAGTTACAAGCTTATCCTGCAGATGATCACTATGAAGACGCTAAAGAGCCAGTCGGCAAGCAAAACCACCCCATGGTCCCTATTTATGATGAATACGAATCTGACCCGGGGGAGAGCCAAGAAGGGGAAAAGGAGCTAGAGGAACAGTTGAGCACATGTTTCATTCCAGAGCCAGTCAGCGAGCAACTATCACCTAAGATCAGTGAGCCTGTGTCAGTGGTCCACTCACCTACGCTCATCAAAGATATTCAACCACATGTGAGCAACTCTGTAGTAGAGGAGGTTTCCTGTCACCAATTGTCCGAAATTCGCCACTCATTCTATGAACCTGTCAGTGAATACATGGAGTGGCATGTCCTTTATGCCTTGGAGCCACCCTATTCCATATCAACTTCACCCTATGAGGAGAATTTGAAGAGTGTAGTCGTTCTGCTGTCACGGTTACACTATCTGTTGGTGATCATCGACAGAAGGAAGGAGATTCTATCCAGGAAGCTGCTTGAATGGCTATGGTGGAAGTTTTCTTTCACCTAGCCCATGTAAAATATTTTATTATCATTAGGACTGTATATAAATAAGCTCCTTTGAGCATGTAGCTTTATTTTGTTAGTTTTATTCTTCGGCTTGTATTTTCAGTAGCAGGAGGTTTTGAGCAGGACTCCATAGCCCAATAGTAAGGCACTGAATCTGCAAAATGTTCTTAGAGCATCACAAGGATGACTCTATCCCCCATGGAGCCAAATGTTAGCGATATCTCTTGTAAGGGGGTTAGAATGAAAAAGAATGGGTTAAAACCCACTTGTCCTAAGTTTTGAACGCAAATGCACCTGTGGTAAGCGGCAAGCAGGTCCGAGCGGCAACGATTCACGCGCTCAGATCAATGGTGCATATGGGATTCTGGACCCCCTCCACCTTTCTACCTTTAAGCGGAGGGGGGGGGGTCCGGAATCGAGGGCGCATCTCTTCAACAGTCTAGATCAG
This sequence comes from Picea engelmannii, assembly GCA_009831015.1. Classification (NCBI taxonomy): domain Eukaryota; kingdom Viridiplantae; phylum Streptophyta; class Pinopsida; order Pinales; family Pinaceae; genus Picea; species Picea engelmannii. Next base: position 1,283,919 of record ML778228.1, read on the forward strand.
AGCGCCCAGATATACGGCGATAAAGGCAATTCCGGACCCCCCTTTCCTTTCTACCTTTAAGCAGAGGGGGGGGTCCGAAATCGGGGGCACAACTTTCCGACGGCCGAGATCTTAGCGCCTAGATCAATGGCACTCGCGCTATCCCATCATTATAGTTTGCTCTGTGTTTATCCTGCGTGGGCCCTTCTCCCGTCATGTCATCTTCCAGAACCACCTTTCCCCTGCTGCCCTGTTTCATCCATCCACCCCCCCTCTTTGGTCTGCGTGGTCCTCCGTCCTTCTCATCATCCACTCGTTTCTTTCCATGTGTCCCGCTCCTTTCCACGTCAGCCTCTCACCAAAGAGCAAGTCCATTATCTCTCATCTTCCCCCCTTCCTCCTGTTGTCTTCCGCCATGTGCCCTCCTCTGTCGCCCTTCTCACACCTCACCACTTCCTTCACGCCCTCATGATCCGGCGCCACCACTCCTGTCATGCGGCCCATCCTTCCCGCTGGCATCCGCGCTCATTTGCCAAGCCAGTCAGTTATTCCAGGTGGCAGCGCGGGAGGCCCTCCACATCCCGAAGGTGTCGATTTGGCTGGGCCATCCTCAATCCCGATAAAGCAGTTACTGAAGCGGTTGGTGGTGGTTACACATCGCCTCCGCCATAATGGGAAAGCACGGCAATGAATTAAAGGCACGTTGATTTTCCGATGAAACTGTCAGAAGATCGATCGCGTCTGCCATAAGTTGCACGACCATTCAAAGATTGTTGCTGCGGATTGTTAGAAGCCATGCAGACGCAAAGCTTTTAATGCTACGTCTCGATTTTGTTGTTGTTTCTAATTTGAGTATATGAAGGCGTTTTCGCCATTTTTGTATCCATCGATGGTAGAGCTAAGCTCCCGACTGTAAAGTTTCAACAAACATCCTAGTTCTCTGGGTTGTGTATCTGTGTTTGAGATTTCTTGTTTTATGACAAACAGTTCTCCTTTTTCCATCTAAGTTTTCGTCTCATACCAGAGAGTTCTTGATCGAATGATTCGCGTGGATTGTTGCAGTGATGTTATGATAAAGGATTTGTTCTGGCATTATTGTATTCTCTGGTCTTTTGTGTTTGAATGTAAGAGGATCTTGCATTCGAATGTTTTCTCCTTCAGTCTATTACAAACCTGATGTTTATGATAGACCTTCACACTTTTATCATGCAAGTCTTCCCCCTACTCACCCTTACTACAACTCACTGTTTGAAGTTTATCTAAGACCTCACTCACCCGTGCATGCCTGGCCTAGTTTCTGAGTTGAGATGATTGTTTCGAGTTTGCTTCCATTTGATCACCCCTTTCAAACAAATCGTGACATTAAACTTATGGGTGTCAGGCTCTGCTCCTGCAAGCAATCCAGGAGTGACTTCTGACGCTAACATTTCTGGCGCCGTTGCCGCGGACGTAGTTGAATATTTTCCTCGGGATTTAACAACAGAGATCAACTAATTCTGAAGGTGCATCAGAAATCAGAGTTATTCAGATTGCTACTGTGCACCTAGCGACTCCACTGTGGTGACTCCATTGTTTCCACTTTACGGTTTCAATTGTGACTACTGTTAGCACAACCGAAAGCTGACCCTAAGGAGATTTCTCGAGAAGGTTTCAGCAACTGCTTTCTCAACCTGAGAAGCTTCTTGGGGTAACAACAACGTTAAGATCTGGCCTTTGATTGTGAACAAGGACCAGACACACTTGAAGCTGCGCATCTTTCACCCGACGAATCCATGATTCGAGGATCAATTGGGGACTCCACTGGTTCGATATGGAGAAAATTCTGGCTCAAAGGTTTGCTTTATGTGACTTTCTCAGATAGTTGGTTTTCCTAATGCCCTTCCTGATAGGGACATCTGGGAAGATTTCCTCCCTGAATTTCATGCAAAGGATTGGGAGGAACCAGCTGAGCATTTACTGGAATTCCATGAAGCTATTCACCGACACCATATCACGTATGAGTATGTCCAGATTTAGCTTTTCAGGTATTCATTAAAAGGAGCTTCTCTCGATTGGTGTCGATCTCTTCCCTCTACAAGCATCTGTTCTCTAGCAGGTTTTCATACAGCTTTCAATTCATTTTGTAAAGAATACTTTCCAGCTGTTCGTTTGTATGAAAGGTGTTGTGAGGATTTTTCTTTGCTTCATAAAGCCTCTGCTGGCCCTGAAGATCATGTCCATGACGAGGCCTTTACTGTGGAGGAAATCATCTGCCGTGAAATTATAGAGGTGTTGAATGATATTGGTGGTGTTAACTCGAAAGGGGAAGCATCTGACATCATATCGGATGTGTCTGCTCTTTTAGATGTTCGTGAAGATCAACACACCTCTTATGAAGATTATGAGTTTGCAGAGCAGACATGGTCCATGGTAGATGGCTCACCTAAATGTCGGGTTGAAGCAGATATTCCTAGCAACCCTGTTTCTGAGGGCGGAGATCGTCCTGTTTGTAAGGAAGAGATTATTGTGGAAGAAGTTTCCTCTCTTTTTCTCCAGGGAGTTTCTCACGATATATGTTTACCTGGGATTAATGAGAAAAAGATTATGTGTGAGCAGCCAGAAACAACAGGTCCCACTATCCCTAAAGTGGAAATGTTTGACGAGATCACCGTTCTGGAAGAGGATCATATCAATGAAGGCCTCCCCCTTTTTGATGAATATTATAGTGATGATGAGTTACAAGCTTATCCTGTAGATGATCACTATGAAGATGCCGAAGAGCCATTCGGCAAGAAAAACCACCCCATGGTCCCTATTTATGATGAATATGAATCTGCCCCATGGGAGAGCCAAGAAGGGGAAAAGGAACCAGAGGAACAGTTGAGCACATGTTTCATTCTAGAGCTAGTCAGCGAGCAGCTACCGCCTGAGATCAGTGAGCATGTGTCAGTGGTCCACTCACCTAGCCCATGTAAAATATTTTATTAGCATTAGGACTGTATATAAATAAGCTCCTTTGAGCATGTAGCTTTATTTTGTTAGTTTTATTCTTTGGCTTGTATTTTCAGCAGCATGAGGGTTTGAGCAGGACTCCATAGCCCAATAGTAAGGCACTGAATATGAGAAATGTTCTAAGAGCATCACAGGGATGACTCTATCCCCCATGGAGCCAAATGTTAGTGATATTTCTTGTAAGGGGGTTAGAATGCAAAAGAATGGGTTAAAACCCACTTGTCCTAAGTTTTGTATGCAAATGTGCCTGTGGTAAGCGGCAAGCAGGTCCGAGCGGCAGCAATTCGTGCGCTCGGATCAACGGTGCATATGGGATTCCTGACCCCCTCGCCTTTCTACCTTTAAGTGGAGGGGGGGGTCTGGAATCGAGGGCCCATCTCTTCAACGGTCTAGATCGATGCGCCCGGATCAACGACGATAAAGGCAATTCCGGACCCCCCTTTCCTTTCTACCTTTAAGCAGAGGGGGGGGGTCCGAAATTGGGGGCGCAACTTTCCGACGGATGAGATCTTAGCGCCCGGATCAATGGGGCTCGCGGTATCCCATCATTCTTATTTACTCTATGTTTAGCCTGCATTACCCCTTCTCCCGTCATGTCATCTTCCAGAACCATCTTTCTCCTACTACCCTGTATCATCCATCCCACCCCCCTCTTTGGTCTATGTGGTCCTCCTTCCTTCTCATCATCCACTCATTTCTTGTCGTGTGTCACGCTCCTTTCCACGTCAGCCTCTCACCAAAGAGAAAGTCCATTATCTCTCATCTTCCCCCCTTCCTCCTATTGTCTTCCACCATGTGCCCTCCTCTATCACCCTTCTCACACCTCGCCACTTCCTTCACGCCCTCATGATCCGGCGCCACCACTCCTATCATGCGCCCCATCCTTCACGCTGGCCTCCATGTTCATTCGCCAAGCCAGTCAGTTATTCCAGGTGGCATCCCAGGAGGCCCTCCACGTCCCGAAGGTGTCGAGTTGGCTGGGCCATCCTCAATCCCAATGAAGTAGTTATTGAAGCGGTTGGTCGTGGTTCGACATCGCCTCCGCCATAATGGGAAAGCACGACAATGAATTAAAGGCACGTCGATTCGCCGATGAAACTGTCAGAAGATCGATCGCGTCTACCATAAGTTGCACGACCATTCAAAGATTGCAGCTGCGGATTGTCAGAAGCCATGCAGACACAAAGATTTTAATACTACGTCTCGATGTTGTTGTTGTTGCTAATTTGAGTATATGAAGGCATTTTCACCACTTTTGTATCCATCGATGGTAGAGCTAAGCTCCTGACTGTAAAGCTTCAACAAACATCCTAGTTCTCTGGGTTGTGTATCTGTGTTTGAGATTTCTTGTTTTATGACAAATAGTTCTCCTTTTTCCATCTAAGTTTTCGTCTCATACCAGAGAGTTCATGATCGAATGATTCGCGTGGATTGTTGCAGTGATGTTATGATAAAGGATTTGTTGTGGCATTATTGTATTCTCTGGTATTTCGTGTTTGAATGTAAGAGGATCTTGCGTTCGAATGTTTTCTCCTTCAGTCTGTTACAAACCTGATGTTTATGATAGACCTTCACACTTTTCTCATGCAAGTCTTCCCCCTACTCACCCTTACTACAACTCATTGTTTGAAGTTTATCTAAGACCTCACTCACCCGTGCATGCCATGCCTAGTTTCTGAGTTGAGATGACTGTTCCGAGTTTGCTTCCATTTGATCACCCCTTTCAAACAAATCGTGACATTAAACTGATGGGTGTCAGGCTCTACTCCTGCAAGCAATCCAGGAGTGACTTCTGACGCTAACATTTCTGGCGCCGTTGTCGGGGACGTAGTTGAATATTTTCCCCGGGATTTAACGACAGAGATCAACTGATTCTGAAGGTGCATCGGAAATCAGAATTATTCAGATTTCTACTGTGCACCTGGCGACTCCACTGTGGCAACTCCATTGTTTCCACTTTATGGTTTCAGCTGTGACTACTATTAGCACACCTGAAAGCTGACCCTAAGGAGCTTTCTCGAGAAGGTTTCAGCAGCTGCTTTCTCATCCTGAGAAGCTTCCTGGGGTAACGACAACGTTAAGATATGGACTTTGATGGTGAACAAGGACCAGACACACTTGAAGCTGTGCATCTTTCACCCAGCGAATCCATGATTGGAGGATCGATTGGCGACTCCACTGGTTCGATATGGAGAAAATTCTGGCTCAAAGGTTTTCTTTATGTGACTTTTCTTAGATAGTTGGTTTTCCTAATGCCCTTCCTGATAGGGACATTTGGAAAGATTTCCTCCCTGAATTTCATGCAAAGGATTGGGAGGAACCAGCTGAGCATTCACTAGACTTCCATGAAGTTATTCACCAACACCATATCACGCATGAGGATGTCTACATTAAGCTTTTCAGGTATTCATTAAAAGGAGCTGCTCTCGATTGGTGCCGATCTCTTCCCTCTGCAAGCATCTGTTCTCTAGCAGGTTTTCATACAGCTTTCAATTCATTTTGTAAAGAATACTTTCCAGCTATTCGTTTGTATGAAAGGTGTTGTGAGGATTTTTTATTGCTTCATAAAACCTCTGCTGGCCCTAAAGATCATGTCCATGATGAGGCCTTTACTGTGGAGGAAATCATCTGCCGTGAAAGTATAGAGGTTTTGAATGATATTGGTGGTGTTAACTCGAGAAGGAAAGCATCTGACATCATATTGGACTCGTCTGTTCTTTTAGATGTTCGTGAAGATCAACACGCCTCTTATGAAGATTATGAGTTTGCAGAGCAGATGTAGTCCGTGGTAGATGGCTCACCTAAATGTCGGGTTGAAGCAGATATTCCTAGCAACCCTGTTTCTGAGGGCGGAGACCGTCCCGTTTTTAAAGAAGAGATTATTGTGGAAGAAGTTTCCTCTCTTTTTCTCGAGGGAGTTTCTAACGATATATGTTTACCTGGGATTAACGAGAAAAATATTATGTGTGAGCAGCAAGAACCAGCAGGTCCCACTATCCCTAAAGCGGAAATGTTTGACGGGATCACCGTTCTGGAAGAGGATCATATTAATGAAGGCCTGCCCCTTTTTGATGAATATTATAGTGATGATGAGTTACAAGCTTATCATGTAGATGATCACTATGAAGATGTTGAAGAGCCAGTCGGCAAGCAAAACCACCCCATCGTCCCTATTTATGATGAATACGAATCTGACGCGGGGGAAAGCCAAGAAGGGGAAAAGGAACCAGAGGAAAAGTTGAGCACATGTTTCATTCCAGAGCCAGTCAGTGAGAAGCTACCGCCTGAGATCAGTGAGCCTGCTTCAGTGGTCCACTCACCTACACTTATCAAATATATTCAACCACATGTGATCAACTCTGTAGCAGAGGAGGTTTCCTGTCACCAACTGTCCGAAATTCGCCACTCATTCTATGAACCTGTCGGCGAATACATGGATTGGCATTTCCTTTATGCCTTGGAGCCACCCTATTCCATATCAACTTCACCCTGTGAGGAGAAGTTGAAGAGTGTAGCCATTCTGCTATCACAATTACACTATCTGCTGGTGATCATCGACAAAAGGAAGGAGATTCTATCCAGGAAGTTACTTGAATGGATATGGTGGAAGTTTTATTTCACCTAGAACATTTAAAATATTTTCTTAGCATTAGGACTATATATAAATAAGCTCCTTCGAGCATGTAGCTTTATTTTGTTAGTTTTATTCTTCGGCTTGTATTTTCAGCAGCAGGAGGTTTTGAGCAGGACTCCATAGCCCAATAGTAAGGCACTGAATCTGCAAAATGTTCTTAGAGCATCACAGGGACGACTCTATCCCCCATGGAGCCAAATGTTAGCGATATTTCTTGTAAGGGGGTTAGAATGCAAAAGAATGGGTTAAAACCCACTTGTCCTAAGTTTTCATCGCAAATGCGCCTGTGGTAAACGGCAAGCAGGTCCGAGCGGCAGCGATTCACGTGCTCGGATCAATGGTGCATATGCGATTCCAGACTCCCCCCTTCTTTCTACCTTTAAGTGGAGGGGGGGGGATCCAGGAAACGAGGGCGCATCTCTTCAACGGTCCAGATCGGCATGCCTAGATATACGGCGATAAAGGCTATTCCGGACCCCCCTTTCCTTTCTACCTTTAAGCGGAGGGGTGGGTCCGGAATCGGGGGTGCAGCTTGCCGACGACCGAGATCTTAGTGCCCAGATCAACGGCGCTCGTGCTATCCCATCATTCTCAGTTTCTCTGTGTTTAGCCTGCGTTGGCCCTTCTCCCGTCATGTCATCTTCCAGAACCACCTTTCTCATGCTGCCCTGTATCATCCATCCACCCCCCCCTCTTTGGTCTGTGTGGTCCTCCTTCCTTCTCATCATCCACTCGTTGCCTCCCGTGTGTCCTGCTCCTTTCCATGTCAGCCTCTCACGAAAGAGCAAGTCCATTATCTCTCGTCTTCCCCCCTTCCGCCTGTTGTCTTCCACCATGTGCCCTCCTCTGTCTCCCTTCTCACACCTCGCCACTTCCTTCACACCCTCATGATCCGGCGCCACCACTCCTGTCATGCGCCCCATCCTTTGCATTGGCCTCCACGCTCATTCACCAAGCCAGTTAGTTATTCTAGGTGGCAGCGCGGGAGGCCCTCCACATCCCGAAGGTGTCGATTTGGTCAGGCCATCCTCAATCCTGATGAAGTAGTTATTGAAGCGGTTGGTGGTGGTTAGACATCGCCTCCGCAATAATGGGAAAGCACGGAAATGAATTAAAGGCACGTCGATTCGCCGATGAAACTGTCAGAAGATCGATCGCGTCTGCCATAAGTTGCATGACCATTCAAAGATTGCAGCTGCGGATTGTCAGAAGCCATGCAGACGCAAAGATTTTAATTGTACGTCTCGATTTTTTTGTTGTTGCTAATTTGAGTATATGAAGGCATTTCGCCATTTTTGTATCCATCGATGGTAGAGCTAAGCTCCCGACATTAAAGTTTCAGCAAACATCCTAGTTCTCTGGGTTGTGTATCTGTGTTTGAGATTTCTTTTTTTATGACAAACAGTTCTCCTTTTTCCATCTAAGTTTTCGTCTCATACTAGAGAGTTCATGATCGAATGATTCGCGTGGATTGTTGCAGTGATGTTATGATAAAGGATTTGTTGTGGCATTATTGTATTCTCTGGTCTTTTGTGTTTGAATGTAAGAGGATCTTGCGTTCGAATGTTTTCTCCTTCAGTCTGTTACAAACCTGATGTTTATGATAGACCTTCACACTTTTCTCATGCAAGTCTTCCCCCTACTCACCCTTACTACAACTCACTGTTTGAAGTTTATCTAAGACCTCACTCACCCGTGCATGCCTGGCCTAGTTTCTCAGTTGAGACGACTGTTTTGAGTTTGCTTCCATTTGATCACCTCTTTCAAACAAATCATGACATTAAACTGATGGGTGTCAGGCTCTGCTCCTGCAAGCAATCCAGGATTTAACGACATAGTTGAATATTTCCCCCGAGATTTAACGACAGAGATCAATTGATTCTGAAGGTGCATCAGAAATCAGAATTATTCAGATTGCTACTGTGCACCTGGCGACTCCACTATGGCGACTCCATTGTTTCCACTTTACGATTTCAGCTGTGACTACTGTTAGCACACTTGAAAGATGACCCTAAGGAGCTTTCTCGAGAAGGTTTAAGCAGCTACTTTCTCAGCCTGAGAAGCTTCCTGGGGTAACAAAAACGTTAAGATCTAGCCTTTGATGGTGAACAAGGACCATACAGAATTGAAGCTGCGCATATTTCACTCGGTGAATCCATGATTCAAGGATCGATTGGCGACTCCACTGGTTCGATATGGAGAAAATTCTGGCTCAAAGGTTTGCTTTCTATGACTTTTCTCAGATAGTTGGTTTTCCTAATGCCCTTCCTGATAGGGACATCTGGGAAGATTTCCTCCCTGAATTTCATGCAAAGGATTGGGAGGAACCAGCTGAGCATTTACTAGACTTCCATGAAGCTATTCACCGATACCATATCACGCATGAGGATGTCTAGATTAAGCTTTTCAGGTATTCATTAAAAGGAGCTACTCTCGATTGGTGCCGATCTCTTCCCTCTGCAAGCATCTGTTCTCTAGTAGGTTTTCATATAGCTTTCAATTCATTTTGTAAAGAATACTTTCCAGTTGTTCATTTGTATGGAAGGTGTTGTGAGGATTTTTCTTTGCTTCATAAAGCCTCTGCTGGCCCTGAAGATCTTCATCAATGCCTGACTATTGACGAGGCCGATAGAGTCTTAAACGACCGCCACAGCGGCGCATGTGGGGGCCATCTTTCGGGTATATCCACTACTGAGAATATTATTCGAGCCGGTTACTTTTGGCCTACCTTGTTTCACGATTGCATTCACACCGTGAAACGATGTGAGCAATGTCAACTCTATGCCAATAAAGCCCGAGCTCCCCCTGCTCTTCTTCATCCCATCATCACTGTCGGGCCTTTTTGTAAATGGGGCATCGACTTCATGACTTGTAATCCCCCCTCCAGCAATGGTCACAAATACATTGTTGTCGTCATCAATTACTTCACCAAATGGGCAGAAGCTATGCCCACCTTCAACAACACTGTTGACACTGCAGCACATTTTTTCTTTAACCATGTCATAGCCCGCTTTGGAGTACCACTCCAACTCGTCTCTAATCATGGAAAAACACTTCGAAAATGAGATCTTCGTCGAACTCTCATCTCGGTTAGGATTCTCCCACGATGTTTTCCTCACCATATTACCCTCATTCTAACGGACAGGTCGAAGCTATTAACAAGGTCCTCAAGACCATATTACAGCGCACGGTTAATAAACATAAAACCAATTGTCATCATATGTTATTTTCTTAGCTATGTGCTTACCATACGGTTGTGAAAATAGCTACTGGTTTCACACCATTTCATCTAGTCCATGGGGTTGAGGCCACTCTTCCCATCAAGTGTGAAATTCCCACCTTACGCACCGTAGTTGATCTATTACCCAACACTGCTCCAATGGAGCAGCGCTTGCTGAACTTAGAGTCTCTAGATGAAGATCGTCGATCTTCATTACAGAACAATGAGGCAGCTAAAAAATAATCCAAGGCTACCTTGGATTGACATGTCAACCTTCGCTCATTTTGCAAAGACGACCTCATCCTAGCTTACGATATCGCTCATGATACCTTTGGCCATGGAAAATTTGAGCCACTCTGGCATGGCCCATACATTATCCAACATTACCTCACCAAAGGTGCATACATCCTGGCCTCCCCCGAAGGCCTCTCTCTCAAAGAACCTGTCAACGAGTTGTATCTAAAGAAATTTTACGCTTAAACGTAGTCATTCTACTTCAGGTTATTTCTTTTATATAGTGTTTTTAATATTTTTTCCATCCCTCGTGTCTAAAATATCCTTTGTGCTATTCACAGATGCTTCCTCCACCAGCCTACCACATCGGTTATGCTGACGGCACCAACCATTGGAAACAAAACCTCACTTCAGCCGCTTGGGCTCTCTACACCCCTCACATGAAATGCTCCATTCGAGTGGCATATGTTTGGGTTCAGCGACCAACAACCAATCTAAATACACCACCATCATCAACCTCCTGGACAATGCCCAGCATCATCGTATTCGTCACCTTAGCCTCTTCCTCGACTCTCAACTAGTCGTACTCCAGCTCAACAATGTGTACCGCGTCTGTGATCTTTGCCTCTTTCACAAATACCTACAGGTTAGACTTCTATCTTGACATTTTGATTCCATTACATTTACACATATTCCAAGACAATTGAATCAAATTACGGATAACCTAGCTAATATTGTGTTAGACTGGCATATATCACATCAAGCTACCTCTACACATACATAAACATATAACACAAACTGTCATCACATATATAGATTAGACATCATCAATACATTAACAAAACACATGTAAACACCACATAGATCTTAAAAATGTATACTCATGTATATATCAAAAGGTCCACATGGCCATTCAAATGTTTACATACAAAACATACAACTATCCGCAGGCCAATGAAGCACCTCGGTACAAAATGGGCTCACCAACCTATATACAAAAAATATATATACATAGAGCACCACTCATGGGGCCTCTAGAGAACCACCGTCTGCTCCTGCCTCGGGCAGTGGAGGCCCACCACCACCCGCCCCTCCCTCAGGAAGTGGTGGTCCACCCCCTACCGGTCCCTCCTGCCCCGACGGTAGTTGTCCAATCATCGCAGCACCAGCCACTGCTACTCATCGTACTACGGCCCTCCATGGTAGCAGAACCCCCACGCAGTGCTCCAGGATACCCTCATCCTGGATGCGAGACCATATGCCCTCAGTCACATCCTGTAACACCACCTCCAGACGATGGAGTATGTCCTCAAAATCCACTCCGACAGCCGCCGGAGGAGCGTGTGATGGCCCAGCACCAGGGTCATCAAACCGACATCTCCTCGCTGCCCTCTCCAGCTCCGCTAGTCGCACCACAACATCCTCATGTCGACGTCTCTCTCCCCGCGTGTTGTTGGGAAAAACACCCTACGAAATAGCAAAATAGAGTTCAGACTTTGCATGCAGATTTGACCGAATAGAAACTACCTTCTTCCTACATCCCTAGATTTAAATCCCCTTTTCCCAGTAAACGCGTGGAAAGGATCACCTACCTTATTACCAGCATTCGATGTCGATCCTTCGTTGTGCTTGATTACTTGTTCATGATGCTCCTTCCAAAGATGACCTGCGCTCAAGACAAACAACAACTATGCATGCATGCTACTTCTATACTCAAGGGTTAGAAATCAAACATAAACTAATCAAATCATAGACAGTTCATGAATTGGGACAGGAAAAACATTCTTTTTATTACTTAAAGTGAGTCAACTTACAAAAGTTGAGACCGGACACCACTCCTTGAACCTGATCCTGGGCTCCTCTTCTTCTGTCCTTCAACTGCTTTGTGTTAAATCTCCTTTGGCATGAGGAAAGGCTAAAGGGTTGGGACAATGGAATACGTAAATGGGCAAAGTTTCTTCACTATTTTTTTTCCTCTTCCAAATGGTACCCCTACCCCTTCTTTTATAGGCTAGAAGGAGCTAGGGTTTTGGACGAACCCTCGGCCATGCATGGCCGGGAGTTTTAGTTAACTCACCCATAGATTTTTGTTTCATCGACAACTTTCCTTTTTTTGTGCTTTTGTAGGTACACGCGGGATGTTGTGAGTTAGCCAGCGTGTACACACGTGCAATAATGGGTTAGGGCACGTAGGCCTTTACACAAGAGGATTTTCAAAGAGTTGTTCAACATATTTTTGGAAAAGAAGGGACATGAGTTGGCCTGATGCCAGGTAAGCATGTGTGGTGCAATTTAGGGTTATAACAGATGCCCCCTAATGTGTGAGGTCAGAAGAGCATCTGATGGCCGAAATACATTACCAATCTTTACTGATGTGCCGAACGATTGATCCTAAGGATCATGAACAAGGAGGTGTCGTCTACAAAATAACAAATGTCTCATCGAGGCAGGCATACCCATGCTCGGGATAAAATAGAACCATGGCTACCAATAAAATACACTGTAGATCCATGTTAAATACCTATAAAGCATAACCACAAACAATACACAGTGGAGCTACATCTCAAAATCATAAAGATATACATGTAGAGTATCCATCTTCCAGAAGTTGATTCAGCCTGATGGCTAGAGATGAGGTCTTCAGAGCTCAAGAAACAATTTCAAAATCTTCAAAACGTGGGTTGGAGTGTAATATGAGTGTATGACTGCACTACCCAGAGGTCTTCGACAGCTCGTCGGTCATTGACGTGATAATCTTGATGATCAGACTAAAGGCTTCAATGATTTTGAACAAGGACTTGATTGGATGTTCGGGATGGCCGGGTATGCGGACAAGAGACATTTTGCAGAGGCGATGACTCAGGCTTAGTGACAAACTTCCCTTGGACAATAGCACGACACGTGATGAGACTCAGGCAGCATATATGTTAATCATAAGTCTACGAAGTAGGAGGCAACGCAAACTCTCCATATGTTTAGAAGGATAACCAAACGATGGACACAACTCTATATAGAGAGAAAAGATTCCTAAGTTCGTACTACATCCCATAGTATGATGGTCAAACGAATAGATGTGCTTTACCCAAGGGTGACTCATTATGCTGCCAATAAAGAAAATACTCTTCCCATCCTCTTTTTGGGGTATATTTGACTTTTTTTCTCTTTTCGATAATTTTGGAAAAAGAATAAAGGAATATTACGTTACAATGGAGGAATGAGTATTGCAAACATACAAGCTCAAGGCACAAGGAAAAGACTGATGTTCTAGTGAAATGATACTCGGGAAAAATCCTCCAGCGGCCAAAGGTGTTAAGACGCAGAAGCAAACTATCACAAGGTTGGTGGATAAGGTATGCAAATGCGGTTGAGAAAACACACAATCGTAACATCCTTCTATGTAAGTTTAACGAACCCAAAGAAGGTAAGCTCAGTGGTTTTTCATATTTAGAGAGTTTGAAAAAACATAAAAGGAGACTCCATTGGGGTACCTTTTTCGAAGATAGTCTAGTCAGTTCGAAAAAGGGATAAACTACCACTGATTAGACGTCGATTCAAAACCATTTTAACGAGTGTGACAAGGACAAGATCACTCGGCTATTTTTTCACTTTTAAGGAGTCTGAAAAAATCTTAACTATGGACTCCGTCAATAATATTCTTCTGGACCAATTTAATGAGTGTGAAAAAATAAGGTCACTCGGCGATCTTTTCAATTTTAGGGAGTCTGAAAAGAGATTAACTATGGACTCCATGGGGGTTTCTTTTTCGTAAGTTTAGTCCCTCAGGCCCGAAAAAGGGATAAAATTATACCTGAGAGTACTCTTCTAAAGAACGGAAATTTGATAGAGTATACCTTTGTTCGTATAGATGACCGTCCGGACCGAAAAAGGGGTAAACTACCGTCGAACAGACGTGACTTCAAATTTCATTTTAACGAGCGTGAAAGGCCACAAGATCGCTCGACAATCTTTTCATTTTTAGAGGGTATTAAAAGGGCTTAAAAGGAGACCCGATTATTTTTTGGGAGTCCTGAGGGTGAGACAAAGAGCAAAGAAGAATCATGCAAATAAGGCTCAAACTCATATTGAGGAAAGACTATAAGGACTCCCGAGCCTACGGTGTTTTAGAGATGGCATGGACACCATAATGCAACCAGGACCTACCTAGGGCATCCATGTTCTGGTAAGCTCTACTGCCAAGTTGCGACACTTCTAAAGCAGATATGATGGTTCTGTGTCACAACCTGATGGGATCGATCCTATAGCAAAGGAAAAAGACAATGAGCCGCAAAAGTTGGGGTAATAACCTAACCTATATGCTAAAGTTGACTCTTGGAAAAAAAATTATGGACCATCAAAATTTTCTCAAAACTCAAAAAAGTGTCCCAATACCCGATCAAATCCCTCCTATATAACTCCTGAATCACTCTAAATGGTTTTTGGTATAACGAAACTGATAAGGGAGGCCAAAAAAGTGACAAAAAGAGGCCAAAATGTCTATAAATAGAAGCTCGCAGCTCATTATCACCATTGTTGATTTGGAAATTGACTATGAAGCCAAAAGACCCCCTTTGCTAAAAACGATGATTCCTGGAGCTACAGTGGACGAAACGAACTTCTGCTTGGACCAAGTAAGTACAAACTCCTTTATCTAGCTATCCAATTCTTCAATTTTGTTTTTAAGTTCATTTTTTAGGTGGGCATCGACCTTAAAAAAGTCGGCCCTAGGTACACGCGAGCTGTCTCTGGACAGGCCGCATGCACACGCGGGCAGAGTAAAGGCTGCCCGCGTGTACATGCGACTGTCACCTTGACAGCTCGTGTGGACCCCCCCTTTGTAGAAAAAGAGAATTAAAAGGCAAGTGCTAACCCTCCTGAACCTTGTTGTGTTGGGAAGATGTATGTCCAGTGGAGGGAAAGAGAGCATGAAGCAGTCAGTGAGTTGGTTGTGGGAGATCCGAATGTCATGGCCATGTTGATGCAATGTGGTTTACTGAAGTTCTTTCTGTGTCTGTTTATGCATGCACAACCAAGGCTATTGAATGCCTTGATCAACTACTAGCACCTTGACGCAGAGGCCTTTATGCTAGAGGGGAAATCACTGGTGCCCACCACCAAGGATATCTATTTCTTGACTGGCCTCTCAAGGAGAGGGGAACCAGTCAACTTTAGGATGTTTCCTACAGGACCGAGTAAGATATCAGAACTGATAGATGAGCACTGTGAGGCTGGGACTGATTGCACGGGATCCTAGGTACCTATCAATAAGATCACTAACCTATCATTGCAGGCAATATTATTACTGATTGGGCGGATTACCGGTTCTGCAGCCTTGCATCAGGATTCTCACGCACAGATGAACTGTGTGATCTAGTGCTTGAATGCACAGATTTTTGACTAGAATACTACATTACTGGAGTGCATGAAGAGGCAATTGACAGATTGTCGACAGCAGACACAAAGGAATTTCAGGTTTGGGACGATCTTGTGTTCATTTTTCTTCGAGAGAGTTCTGAGCTTTATCCCTCGGGAAGTAGTACAAGGACATCAGGCCTCATTTCCTGCAGTGTGTAGATGGGCAGTATTACTACCGCGACAGGGTGGTGGAAGGACCAATGAGTCCTTCGATGATGCATTCTTTGCATGGCTTTCATGGTAGATCCCTGTGATCGAGGACTACCCATATGCAGGGATAGATTTTTCTAGAGATCCTGAGATACCTGTGCCTCCTGGTGAGGAGCAAGGGGAGATGGGTAAGTCTCCACCTTTGTAGTTTTTTTGTTTGCATATGTAATTTTTATGTCATTTTTGTGATATATATCATTTTTTTGGTGTATGCCAGTGTATTTGATGGGTAAATGTTTGTTGTATGTAGATGTGGGACCAGTGTGACCTGTCGATTATGCATGGAACAGGCGTCTTCCTCGGCCAGAAGATGCAGCTGCCGCCGCCGAAGCAGCAGCAGTAGCAGGGAACCTGCCAGCCGGGGAGGCTGAGAGAGTCCTTAGACGAGTTGAGAGGAACTTCACTACACTCACTTGCACAGTCCTGATGGCAAATATAGAGGACCTACCGCCATCCATGCAGCCTCATGTCATGGGGGCACCTCGGACGTGGGTCCGATTATTTAGGCATTTAGCCCATGCTTTGGACTATTATAACAGGGCCCATAGGCCCTGAACCTTTTTATACTTTTGACGTGCCACGAGTACTTACTTGTATATATTTTTTGAGGTCCTAAGCCCTGTGACTCATTTATTAGTCCCATTTTTCAGGCGCTTGTGTCCATCTATGTACTCTGGTTGTTTTATGATGTTATATATGGTTTTTTTGAACTTTTGTGTCTTAAGGATTGCGTGTGCAAAAATGTATTTACATGCTTATGTCAACGTTCTTTCATATGTGTGCAAGATGCAAATATAAAATTTGATTAGCTAGAGTATCTGTAATTTGGTTTAATCTCCTAGGAACATGAAAATATGTAATATAATCAAAGTTTCATTCTAAGAGACGTACCTTAAGGAATCGTCGGTGTAAAGTTGGATCATGAACCCGGTATACTCTGTTTAGCTGCGACACAACCAGTTGAGTGTTGAGATAGACCCAAAGATGAGAGATACCCAATGACAAGGTGTCACAAAGAAACTCAATAACTGCACTATACTCGACGACATTATTTGTGGTGTCACCTAAGCATATACCTCCGGAAGATAACAACTGGCCCTAAGGTGTAAAAATTACCTAAGCTACGGAGGCAAGCCTCTGTGTGTGCCGACTAGCACCGTCTACATACCCAATGAACACCTCGGAATCACTTGACATCTGCCATATTGACGAAAGATAACATCAATGACACGTCCATAACACTTAAAAGAAACTTAAAAAGTAATAGTACAAAGACTATACATATGTTACAAAAAGTTACCCACAGTGACCTGTCTATGAGTAATACTTCTTGAGGTAGAGCCCATTTCTAGGCTCCACCAAAGCACTCCCTTCAAAATAATCCAAATGATAAGTGCCCTTTTTTAATACCTCTTTTATGATGGAGGGTCCGAACCACATGGGTTTAAACTTTCCTACCCCCAGGGGGTCCTTATCTTGATCATACACTAGGACAAGGTCGCCCTCATAGAAAATCCAAGGACGAACGAACCTATCATACTGACACTTGACCTTATGTTTGCGAGCCTCGTTGGCCAGGGCCGCATCGCGACGCTGTGCATTGAGTTGCTCAAGGTGTACTAACCGTTCTTCAAGCAGAGAAGTGTCTGGCAATAATTGTACTGTCAATTTTAGAGATGGGATCTGACATTCGATGGGCAATACTGCCTCCAGCCCGTAAATGAGTTGAAAAAGTGAGAAACCGGTTGCAGTCTTAACAGATGTTCGATAAGCCCATAATGCCTAGTATAACATCAAATGCCAATTTGACTTGGCTGAGTTGATAGTTCGTTGTAGAATAGTCTTAAGAGTTTTGTTTATAGCTTCCACCTACCCATTGGCTTGGGGGTAGTAAGGTGATGAATGCTCTTGCTGTAACCCAAGATTTGATGTTAATTCGATCATCATTTGGTTCTGAAAGTGACTGCCATGGTCAGTGACAATCTCTCTCGGGACACCGAACCTCGCTATGATCTGGTTGAATAAGAAGAGAGTTGCAGTCTCTCCATCATATTTAAACATTCACATAGCTTCGACCCACTTAGTAAAGTAGTCGACAACTACGATGATATAGCGGTGCCCCCTTGCTGACGGGGGGTTGCATGTAGTGTAATCAATCCCCCACTTAGTGAAGGGACCAACTGTGATGACAGGAAACATAGGATCGGGAGGTGCCCTCATCTTCCGAGACAAGATTTGGCACGAATGGCACTTCTTGACCGATTGAATACAATATTTAATAAGTGTCGGCCAGAAGTAACCTGCTCGTAGAATCTTTTGGTTGTTGCCAACCTAGATAAATGACCACCACAAGCTCCAGTATGGAAATCGTTGAGCATGATGATGGCCTCCTCATGAGTGAGACATCGACGTAGGATGCAGTCTACACCTCTCCGATACAACGTATCATCGAGTATGAGATAATTCTTAGCCTGATGGCGTATCCGCCGACGATCGTCACGAGAAGCAGAGGTGGGGAATTTCAAAGTCTGGAGATAGATAAGTATATCTCCATACCAGGGGTCTAAAGATGTAATCAAAAACATATCTCCCTGGATAGGTGATTCCTGAGGCACAACGTCACCTGACTCAGCTGAAAGTTCTGAAATAAGCTCTGCGAATACCAATGACTTCTTGGACTTTGCTGAAACGAAGTCTAAGTCAAATTCTTGGAGGATGACTATCCATCTACTGATTTTTCCTCCTATAACTCGTCGTGTCAACATGTACTGGAATGGATTCACGACAGTAATGATGGTGGTCTTGTGAAACAGAAGATAGTGACGGAACCGTTGAACAGCATGAACTGCTGCCAACACAAGTTTTTCGATATGAGAATAATTGAGTTCCGGTCCTGCGAGGCCTTGGCTCAGGTAATAGATCATGTATTCTGAGAACAAATTGTCTTCCTGAACTAAAACCATGCCAATGGTTGACTCTACAGCAGCCAGATATAATAAGAAATATTTTTTATAGTTAGGTGGTCGTAGCAGAGGTGTGGTTGTGAGGGTGTGTTTTAATGCGTCAAAAGAGCATTGGGCGGCTTCGTCCCAGAAAAAAGGAACATCTTTATTTAGTAAACACATAAATCCCTTGGTCATTTCTGCATAGTTGGTGATGAAGCATCGTAATAAGTTCGCCTTGCCTTGTAGACTCTGAAGTTGTAGGATTGTGTGTGGGGGGGGCAACTGGATTATTGCCTCCACCTTAAGAAGGTCAACCATGATCTTTGTTGTTGATACGATGAAACCTAACAAATGTCCTGACGTTATGCAGAAGCTACACTTGTTTGGATTCAAGCGAATCATAAAGTAGAGACAGCGTTTGAATATTAGTCTAAGGTGTGTGGGATGATCCGTTCTCTTGTGAGAGCATGATGCTAAATCATCTAGATAGGCCTCAAATATATGCTTGAGGTCATGAAAAGAAAAATACATGACCTGCTGGAATGTGGCTCCATCATTTTTAAGTCCAAAAGGCATCTTACGATATGTGAATGTACACCACGGACAAATGAACGTCGTTTTATGTTGGTCTTCGGGTTTGATTTGGATTTGATTATATCCTAAAAAACCGTCCATGAAAGAAAAGGCTTCACAACCGGCACATTCATCAATGATCTGGTCAATGAATGGTGTTGGAACATTATCTTTGGGACATGCCTTGTTCAAATCATGGAAATCAGTACATACACGAATCGTGCCTTGTTTTTTATTGACCGACACAGGATTTGACACCCATTGAGTCAAATGGATAGGATAAATAAAACCTGCATTTAGCAATTTCTCAACCTCAATCTTGATGGTTGTTTCTTTCTTCGGATTGACTGGATGAAGTTTTTATCGAACAGACTTGGCATCAAGATATGTTTTGATTTCATGTTCAACTATTTTTGGATCGATACTTGTCATTTCCTCATAAGACCAGGCAAAAACGTCGCGGAATTATTTGAAAAGATCCGTGTAAATTTGAATCTCTTCAGGGGAGAAATCCGTTCCGACGAAGACATTCTCCATGATGCCATTGTTTCAGGAGATGTTGATGGGTATAGTTTCAACGATAGTCTCCATATTTCCCTCAGCATAAATTTCCTGTGTAGCTAAGAGATTAATAGGACACGGCTGATCTCCCGTTATGGAAACGGTGAATTCTCCTTCTTCGATTCGGCTTAACTCTGGGAGAAAATATGATATGTTATGAACATCTTCCCAAGGTTTTTTTGGACTAGTCATTGCTTCGATTACTGCTTCATCGGAAGGCAAGACTAAGTCTAACGAATTGGTGTTAGCAAGCGAACCCAGAGCCCAAATAGGCTCTAGAAGTGGATCTAACTCTTGTGTAGGAGTCGAATCAGGGTTAGCTGAAGCTTGTTGGACTAAAGAGTACACTACCTCAGTGGAAGACAAGGGCATGGACATGCCTGGGTGCCCTGTCTCATCCATCGTGGCTGATGGGGAAGGAAGAATCCAAGGATCCTCAAAGTAAGTCTTGCAGAACGATGAAACTTGAAAAATATCAACCTTATGGTGATTAGATATAAATTTGATATCGTCGTGGGGAGGTGGGTAATCAAAGGTACCCATCAAGGATGGGAAAAAACCAACTCCTACGTTAACGACACCTGGTTGAGGATTATCAATCATCGGGACTGTGGATGCCCCCAAACTGGGTCAGGTCTGGAGAAAGACAATTGATCGATGGTCACTATCTGACTCTCGTGTGGAAACAACAAGACTCGAAAAACTGTAGGAACCATAGCTTGCATATCATAAGTCCAAATCCATCCTAACAAGAGGTTATAGTCAAGGGGAGCATCGACTACCTCTACTTCGACACACACAGTTTTCACTCCTAATTGCACAGGGAAAAAAGGAACGATGCCTTGTGGTTGAAATGAACGACCATCGAAAGCAATGAGGAGAGTATGTGATGGAGACAAAACGAGCTGGCCAATGGCCTTCCAGCATGCTAACGACATAACGCATGCCGAGGCACCCTCGTCTACCACCGTACAGAAGATATTCCGAGTAAAAATTTTCATGGGATGAGCCACTACTATCTGAAAAGATACGTGGTAAGGCAGACGAGGTTTTAAGTCGGTTGTATCTAACATGATGGTGCCCGGATTACAAGTCTCAGTAGAGACCAATGCAGTTAACAAGGCTTTCCTCTAAGCAGGGCAGCTTTGGAGGACCTGGAAAGAAGACATCGCACAAGGGGTTTGTGATAAATCCTCCACCATAGAGTAATTATGGGCGGCCCTTGTGTTTGGGTTGTGAGAAGATTTTTTAAATGCACCCTTTGGAATGCATGTCATTTTTTTCCCAACGTCTTCTCAATCTGTAGAGGAAGAGATGGGCGATCAGATTCTTTACCCTTCTCAGAAGCGCTTGGTTTACTATAGTCGTGCACTTTAGTTGATATGAAAGAATCACCCCTAACCATATACACGTTCGCGGATGAGGGATTGTTTGGAGGTGGGAAAGTTTCTTAGTTTCCCCCTTATGTGCTTGTAGAGGCTTGAGTTAGATTTTGTCCATGTTGAAAGGGATTACTCAACACTGCTTGTTGTTGTTGTGTGACAAAATTTTGGGCCTCTGCAGGTCGAGGACAAAGATGGGTCGGGTGGTCTTCTGCACACAAGTTGTATGGATACCTCGATTTCCATTTTTCTGTGTTGTCCCCGCCAGCATTATCAGTGGGTTTTTTATCCCCCTTACCCTTCTTTTGTTATTTTTTCTTCCCTTCAGGCTGTAGGGTGGCCTTTGGGTTAGTCAACTGCATGGTGTGTACTTCTGACGTTTCGGTAGGGGAGCAGCCAAAGAAGTAGTTTGGCTTATCGCCGTGTGTTGTATGGATAACTGTTGCAACTGTTTTGTTAATTGCTCAGCGGGCTTGGTTTGTCCTGAACCAACAATAACATCGACATGTGGTCCAGCTCTCTATCTAGTTTTATCCAGTATTGAACGTGGCGCATCTGGAAAGATGTTGTATAATAAACCAGACAGAGAATAGATGAGCTCAAACTATTGAGCCCTCATGATGGCATCTTCTTCGGAGAAAACTCTGGATGTCGCGACGTCTTTGGATAAATGTGGGACCAAAGACTTAAGGAACCACTCAAGCAGGAATGTTGGTGGGACTGATACCTTAATTAAACTCTTTCGGCGTCTCCACTCTCATAAATGATCAGAGATATGGTCCGTTGTTGTCTGTTTGAAATTGGTGAGCAGCTCTGTACCAGTGTCGTATCTCACAGGTAACTAGAAATGGTTAAGGAAGGCCATCACCAGTTCACCAAAAGAAGAGTATCTTGAGTGATCAAGCTTGATGTACCATTTCATGGCACTCCCAATAAGAGTACATTGAAACAATCGCAACTATACGGAGTCATCCTTCAATGAGTTAGATGAGCACTAGAGATGAAAGGTAGTCACATGATCACCTGGATCTTCTTTAGGCTTGGCCTCAAACTTTGGAATGTCCGAAGGCAACTTCGTCGGCATAGGAGGCCAACGTGGATTGTGACAAATAGGATCATTTAACAACCTTGTCAAATCTGGCAAGTGTAAAGTCACCATGAATGGTAGTTTGGGTTGCTGCTGATAACCTGGGAAAAAGGGTCCCGTAGTTTGACTAGCACCAGGTTGCCATGAAAAGTTTGGTTGTTGGCCCAGATTCTGGTAGAAACCATGGCCTTGACCAGCGTAAGGATTTTTCATCTATGGAGACATCATCGGCTAATTTCCCAAAAAAGACATAGAGTGTTGGGCATGCATTGTATTCGAAGGAATTTGGGAAGGATTACCCCATGTCGGTCCTGCGGGGAGAGGCACAGTCGTCTGTCCAGGGTTCCATTGACTGTTGAAATAATTACCCCAGAACGACATTCCGAAGGAGGGAACGGATCCTTGTCCTGAACTCCAAGGTCCTCCTATGTGTGCCCCCTGTGTAGGAATAGTACCCTACGTAGAAGTAGATTGTCCAAAAATGGGGTTTCCCCCAGTCGGGAAAGCGGCTGACAAGAAAGTGTTGTTACCAAACGTTATGTTCCAAGAAAATGATGTCGAACCTACCGGCATACTGTGTGAAGGTGGTCACTGACTCCCCACTTCAAATAAACTATTGTGTGTGGGTTTCCCAGTGGATTTTTAATGCAGACCACCAAGCGAAGGGGACAAAGGAGGGATATGACCTCCTACATAAGGAAAAGCGTTAAAAGGGACAGGAGTGCCCCCAAGGTGACCTTCCAGAGGAGTAGGTTAGTACAGGACTTGTACCCGAACTAGGCATACCATATGAGAACGAAGGGCTTGTCGCACTAGGTGTGAAGGGGGTTGTGGCCACCACCATAGATGGGTTCGGTCCACTGTGTGACGTAGTTGTGGTCGAGACCATGGTGGCTCGGACCGATGATGGTAAGTTAGGAGATGACTCTCCCATGGTGACAACTGTGGTGGGAATTGAAGAATTCCCAGAAGAAGTAACAACATTTGTTTCCATTGCTGTGTGAGGCACTGTCTGGAATTCATGAAATTGGATTGGTACAATAAACAGTGCCAAGATATCAGTGGTTTAGGTTTCAACCGAGCCAAGAGCAGTTGCTTCAAATTCCAAAATGGTTGATTCCTCTGGGAGTTGTTCGGGCACAAAGGTTTTTAACCTGGTCACTTTAAAAGACCCTTGTTGGTCTAGCTTTCGCCTTAATGGTGGCAGGGGTGGCTCTAGTGTAGCCGGTGGTAGGCCAATAAGCCTTTGTGACCGGTGGAGCTCGGGATCCTCCACTGTGTGAGAAGATCCAAGACACGCTAAGGTATTCTAAACGTTCAAAAGTAACACACACTAAAAGTAATCCCCTAAGAGATAAGACAAGTAATCACTAAACTATTTGGAAGAACAGTTACAACAACCAACACTAGAGCAACTTACCGATGCAAGTGCAACTCGAATACGGAAGCACCCTCCATATATACTCTGCAAGGCGTGGCTCGATGTCTGTCCTAGGTACCATGGTATACCCCCATAGTCACCTATGTATGTCCCTAAAAGGATTGGCAACTAGGTTGCCAGCACGTGAACAGTCACCAGGTGGGTACAGTCGAAAGTCAGGTAGACCACAATGAGCAGGGTATCGAGCCTGCAACCTATCAAGGGTATCGAGAGAAAATGGTCTGGAAGAAAATTGAGGACCTCAAACGGATTCGAGACCCACTAAGCCCCGTGGCAAATTCAAATGACGGAATCCCAAAACAAGCCCTCTATATCTGTTCTCCACTACGATTGGTCCAGCTTTGGAGGGGTTATCTCCGCTACCTTTCTGCACACGACCTCGTGTTTATCCCCTGTGTTAGAGGGGGTCCCGGATAACATCCATGAAACTGGACTTAGACACTCCCTATCTCAGACTCCAATGTTTGGTTTTGAATGGCCTTGAAGAGTTTCCTCTCCAACCTAATCCAAGGCCCTAGTCTTGAACTAGTTTGTGAACCCTACAAACATAAAAGTCTAGTAGATTTTAAAATTAGCATTGCTTTTATGGATTTATATTATGTCAAGGGGTATGAGGGTGAAACTGATGATGTGTAAAATATGAAAGAAAAAAATAAATGAAAAAGATGGAAACAAAAACTTTTACTAAATCCAAAATTTCAACAACTTTTCACAAAGAAAGATTTTTAATTTTTCTAAAATTTTGGACAGCAAACTCAAAGGAATTTCACTCGACTACGAGCTACTTATGATCTAAGTGAACTACAAAAACTTACGAAATAAAATATTTTCCCTAGCTAATGATGCAGAAATACACTCTTCAACCAAAGAAGAAAATAGAAAGAGATTTTTTTTTTATTTAAGTGCTAGTAAAGCAAGAAAGGGAAAATACCCACAAGAAAAAAACCAAGAAAAACAATTCTGGCTTAAACTACAGATCGCAAAGAATCATATTAAAGAATCACACAATGGCAATTGTAAAAACAATGACTCTCACACTTGTCTAAAAACCATAAAAAAAAAAAAAAAATTATATTTTCTGTCAACTATTAACTGAGAAAAAGCAGGTTAAGGGTAAGATGAATCCTAAGCTACTGACTGTTCAAACATAGATTCAAACACCTGAGAGGAATACTTCTTATCAAAGGAGGGGATGACAGCCCCACCCTGAACAAAAAGTAACCTATACAAGCATGCGACTGTAACTTAAACAACATGCATGCCAACGCGTGTTGAACAGAGAAAGAGGGCGTGTACACGCGGGCTGACCTTGTACAGGTCACGTGTATATCTAAGCTCTAAAAAAAAAATATGAAAATAGATAGACCAAACCAAGAAGAGGCCTCTGGTATTGATAACCAGGATCCCTTGAAGGCTTGGATGCTCTTTCTAACAGAAAAACAAATAATGAATGGAAAAACAATAAGGCAAAAAACAATCTGAGATAGGACCATTAGCAAACAAGACTCAGACAGAATTCCAGAAAACCCCCTAAGAATGTGTGATTCTGACAGGGAAGAGGAGGACTGCCTCTAAGGTTCTCTAAACTCCTACACGCTACTAATATCTCTACAGCTAGTGTTCACATGCGGTTTGTAAGAGGATAGGGCACGGGTACACGCGTTCAGGCCTTATCCAGGCCGCGTGTACTTCTGTGTGTCCCAAAAAACACAGTCAAACAAAAGTCAGGGAAAGATGGTATGGAAAACCAGACTCTCTGCTAGCTTAGACCTTACAGAAATGAAAGAAAAAGACAAGCAAAGAAAAAATAGAAAACCTAGTCTTTAAACTACCAAAAAACTTAAACAAAAATTCCAGGAACCCTAAAGAGTATTCTCCCCAGTATGGTCGCCAATTCTGTTGTTGGGAAAAACACCCTACGAACTAGAAAAATAGAGTTCAGACTTTGCATGTAGATTTGACCGAATAGAATCTACCTTCTTCCTACATCCCTAGATTTAAATCCCCTTTTCCCAGTAAATTCATGGAAAGGATCACCTACCTTATTATCGGCATTCGATGTCGATCCTCCGTTGTGCTTGATTACTTATTCACGATGCTCCTTCCAAAGATGACCTGCGCTCAAGACAAACCAACTATGCATGCATGCTACTTCTATACTCAAGGGTTAGAAATCAAACATAAACTAATCAAATCATAGACAGTTTATGAATTGGGATGGGAAAAGCATTCTTTTTATTACTTAAAGTGAGTCAACTTACAAAAGTTGAGACTGGCCACCACTCCTTGAACCTGATCCTGGGCTCCTCTTCTTCTGTCCTTCAACTGCTTTGCGTTAAATCTCCTTTGGCATGAGGAAAGGCTAAAGGGTTGGGACGATGGAATACATAAATGGGAAGAGTTTCTTCGCTATATTTTTTCCTCTTCCAATGGTACCCCTACCCCTTCTTTTATAGGCTAGAAGGAGCTAGGTTTTTGGATGAACCCTCGACCATGCATGGCCGGGAGTTTCAGTTAACTCACCCATAGATTTTTGTTCCGTCGGCAACTTTCATTTTTTCGTGCTTTTGTAGGTACACGCGGGCTGTTGTGAGTCAGTCAGCGTGTACACGCGTGCTATAATGGGTTAGGGTGCGTGGGCCTTTACACAAGAGAATTTTCAACGAGTTGTTCAGCAGAGTTTTGGCAAAGAAGGGATATGAGTTGGCCAGATGCCAGGTAAGCATGTGTGGTGAAATTTAGGGCTATAACACCGCAGTAGTCTCTCTGGCTCCTGACGAGCCAACGCTCTCTACAACTCCACCTCACACCCGCAAGGTGCCACATCTGCACATACAAACCAACAACAAATAGTATCAACATCTATATCATATACATATGGCATGCTATCTCAAAAAAAGCAAGAACATACATATCAACATCATCAACATACCTCAGCGGTCAAACACCTCCCCTGGAGGTAGCACCATGTCTGGATCCTCCCGGAAGTCAACCTCGGCATAGGGGTACCATAATATCACCTACGACATATTCCGCCATACCTGTTCCGCCTCTGCAGTGAAGAAGTGTCCACCCTCACCACCACCATGGCGAAGCAACACAGTCCACCACTGCCTCAGCCATGGCTCTCGCGCCCCCGGCACACCCAATAGAATCCTAGGGCACAACATCGACACCCTCTCCAGAAACTAGGCCACCAGCATGGACCCGAAGGAAAACTATCCCATATTCATGGACCGACGGTGGTCCAGCTGCCCAACCATCCTAGAATGCAACGTCAGCCCCCAGGAGAAATGTTCATCGGCCAACACTCTCTCCATCACCATCAGTTGGCCACTGCTGATCCGCTATGTCGCCAGCGAACCATACACTCTCACAATCATCGCTACTATACAACAATGCACTAGGGCATCCATCGCCCTGATACTCACAACTATGTCGAACATATAGTTCGACCCTGAACAATATCTCCGGCCCTCCGTCACAAGCGACATATCTCTAGGTAGCACCGGCTCCACCGGTAGGGGCGTTCCCCGAAATGGGAGCCCAGTCAAAAAATACACATCCTCCACCGCAGTGAAGGGAATATGCTCTCCCCGCACTATGAAGCAGTGCAGGTCTGGACTCCACATCCGAATAAGAAACTGTAGGAGATACTCCTACGCCTGTATCAAGGGGAACTCAAAGAA
This sequence comes from Picea engelmannii, assembly GCA_009831015.1. NCBI lineage: Eukaryota > Viridiplantae > Streptophyta > Pinopsida > Pinales > Pinaceae > Picea > Picea engelmannii. The sequence continues at coordinate 1,311,277 of ML778228.1, forward strand.
CTTTAGTAGCCCATAGGCTACCAAAGTCGCACGTACGCCTGGCTCCTAAATAGCCATGGCGTCTCGCAGCTGGGACCAATCCCGCTCTCGGTAACCAATAGGCATCGTGCACAAACCTCACCTGCACAACATAAAACATTCCTAATTCAGCCACATGGCCAATCAACAACATCAAAAAGACACGTTTTACATCCGTCAACCTTGCCTCCATGGCATAGTTGTTCAACCCACAGGCGCGCACACATGCACGCCTATACACCCCATAGGCACGCACATGTGTGTGTCTATTCACTACACAGGTGCACACCTGTTCACTTCACAGGCGCTCTCTCAGGCATGACTGTTCACTATACAGGTGCACACATATGCACGCCTGTTCAACCAACAGGCACGCACATGTGCACGCCTATTCAACCAACAGGTGCGCCCATAGTGTGTGCCCATTATCCCCCTATCGACGCTCGCATGCACGTCTATCCGGTGGACAGGTGCACACGTGTGCGTGCCTATTACCGGATCGCCCTCGCATGTGCGGCCCACACCCCTAAACACCCCTGTATGGCCCTTCGTACAGCCCCTGCCCAAAAAATGAAACTCTAATTCTATGCAGGATGATTAGACCACTAACTTGACGCTCGCAGGTCCTCAATCAGATGCCTCATCCTCCCAGAATCTCACAATCTCCTCTGAATGCTTCTCGTCCAATCACTATAGCAGCAAGTACAAATGAGGTGGAAATGTGGGCCCTATAGCTATATATACGCCTTTTTGTCAAGCTACCACTCACCATTCTAGGAGCCCCAGGTGTCCATTTCTTGATCTGTCTTTAGCCACGGGATCAGCATTCCGTCATCTACATCACAACAGTCCATGTGCCTCTTTTCATCTTGAGCCCTCAGGACACCATTTTTCATACCCTGATCAGGTACGCATATGCATATTCGCACTTATCAAATACATGCTCATCTATTCCATTATCTTCAGATATTGTTCACATCAGGTATTTGGTTTTCTTGTGTGCAAGTACTTGGTCATCATACATCGACACAACCCCTTCAGGTATATACTCAGCCCTGGCATGTAGTCATTCCCTTTGAATCTCACTTACATTTCCAGTCACACCCTCTGACATTTGCCTCTAGGATCCCCATTCCCAGCTCTGCAGTACCCACACCTCCATTTGCATCTTCAGTACTGTCACCCGGTAGCACTCTTACCCACATGAGTTGTCCCATTCATAGCACCCTTTGGCACTTCTAACACTCATGTTTTTTTTCAAAAACCCTTTAGGGATGGGAGTCCTGATAGTCTTACATCATGTCGCGAATCAACCACATACTCCTTCTCCTCATTTTTCTAGCGTTCCCAACGGACTCCCAGATTATCTCTCCATGGTTCTATGGTCATCCTTCACCTCCGCAGTAGCATAAACCCTTCATTTCATCCACCATTCATTTACCCATCTACAAATCTCCCTTCATTTCACCTACCTCATAGACAAACTCACCCATGGGGCCCCCACCGTTCATCAATTCTCCGAGCAAATTATGCCCTACACAGGCCAACCATATCACACTGGCGCATCCATTTCTGTATTTGTACACTTCTCCCCAATTATTCGTTATTTATTGTATAAACGCCTTTATTTCCAGTCATTACATTACCTTTTTGTCGTCACCTTTGCTGACCTGCTTCCCTTTTTTGGCCAACCGCAACCCATGTCACACTTGGTTGGAGCACTACTTATCATCCACCCTTGCCGGCATCATCCATATCTTCAGAGTATCCCAGAGGCCACTTACCTCTGCCCTCTGAATTTGTTCACCTTGTCCCGCCTCTGGCACAACTTATCCCTGGTCTTCTCGTCCCCTTGACACTTGACCTCGTTGAACGGTTGCGGCCACTTTTTATCTCACATATACTCCAACCAAGGGTAGTCTTGAGTCTTCCTACATCTTGACTTCGTCCATGTACCTTCTCCACTTCCTCACCTCACCTATTAGATTTCATGAAGCCCTTTGCTTCTGGGAGTCGCATCCCCCTTTTTTGTCGACACGAGCACAGGTTTCCAGAAGGGCGACAGTATCTTGATTCTCATTACCCACCCAATGAGAGATCTCAGATGACATAGGGGGAAACACAATTGCTCCATGATGTCGTTAACCCCCATAACATTTGATTTGAACACTTTTTCATGTTATGGTGGGTCTTACTTTGCAACTATTGCTGTTAGTTCTTTCATTTGCCGAAGACCTCTGAAATTGGTTGGGCTATCAATGCCCACATAATCGGTGATACTTATTTGCGTGAACATTGCCTACTATTTAGAGTATGTTCATCTGCTGAATTATCTGCTGCCTTTATTACGACCGCCCCCGAGGGCGCTGCAGTTGTCTACACCAACACTTCATTCCTCTTTTTTGAGTTACATGACACGAGCATGGGGCATGCCCGCCTCGTTTGTACACAGTTTTCTTTTTTCACACACCTCATGGAAGGTGGGGTACTACCGGTTCCTTTTTCCCTCCAATGGATTGCTCTAGATGATCCCACTATTTCTCTCTCTTACAACAACACTCTCAGTAGAAGAAACATTGATGGATTTTGGCTATACATATGCTCCTAACCTCATCCATCAGGGGGCATCTGTTATCACTGAAATTTCATCCGCACATGGTTACAAGAACTCACCATCGTCAAAAAGTGATGAAGTCATCCATGGACTTGAATTAAGATCAAAGAATTCATATAGAGAAAAAAACTATATAAAGTAGTGAAAAATTGAAGGGCGCTATGAAGACACTGGGCGCGCGTGCACATGCACACAATATGCAATTGTTATCGCAAAAAGTTGTGCACCTGAGAAACGGCGCATTTCTGAGAGTGGTCGGCCTCCCACCCACTTATGGTTCAGCTCCCAAGTGGATTTGACACTCAAATCGGGACCGGATTCAACTGGATGGTTGGTCAAAGACCTAAAAATGCCCTAATTAGCCTCTTTTCACACTACGAACTAGTTGAACAATAGCTCAAATGAATGTTATAAAAAGGCCATGGATACACTTCATTTTTCAAGGAATTCAAAGCAAAGTTATGTTGTCATTATTCTCTTGAGGACTCCATCCTTGCCAAGAGTATATTTGCACCATTGCATTGGGCAATCCATCTCACCCCTTGAGTGGATTTGCAAAGAGTTATTTCATCATTTTCCATTTTTATTTGTTGTAAGAAGAGCTTGCTAGTGGGGGTCCAAGAGCCCTCCCTTGGAGGAAGAAGGGACTCATAGTCCCCTTTCTTCTCGATGTATTCTTTCACATGGGTCTTATTGTTCTTTTTGTTTCTATGTCCCTATGCTCATGAATTTAGTTGTTATTTCATTTCTTAGTTTAATTCTTAGTTTTTTTTTATTTCTTTCCCTAACTCTTTTCCTTGCAGTTGTCCTACTCAGCAAACCCAACCGAGCTTCCAAGCACCTCTATTTTTCTCACTAAGGTGACGGAAGAGGTGCAACAGTCTTCATTCGAGTTTATTTTAGATTTATGAAGACAACACATGTTCATTGACCCATGTTCAAATTGATTAAAATAGGGTATTTCTACAAGAAGTGTACATCAAACATATGACCGTAACTTGTTCCTTGATAATGGTTTGAAAGTAATTGTCTCTGTGTAAATTGATTTGTATATGTTATTACTTTGTCATTTAAATTCACATATTAGTCCTTGTTTATCAAAGATGATTCATGAAAAGTGTAACTACCTAAATCGATCCAATAGATAACTTGGTGACAGTAGGTCTTATTAGCTTGATCGACGCTCGAGTACATGATCAGTTACAAGTGTGATTGAGTTAGCTTTCGATTTATGAAGTGTGATGAGTGATGCAAATTCATTTTTCTTAGAAGAATATTAGAATGCAATATAGGAAACTATAAGGATGTACATACAGTGCATGACATATCACAAGTTTATGAAACTCCTTATTGATAATTAAATGTAATATAATTTATGCATATAAATTTCTTGGCAGTGAAGAGGTATAGCCTGAGGGACTGTGGTGCAAAGAAGCGGGTACACTTCCTTAGGTTGTGCAGGTTGAGGGGAATGAGATCTTGTTGGTTGGAATTGTTGGGGTAATGGAAAAAGTATGAAATATATTGCAGTTGGAGCCAAAGGAATGTGGTGCAAACCATGAAGAATGAAAGAATGTTGGTCAGAACTATTGTCAAAATGATGAATTGTGAAATCATTTTTCATGTTTTGGGTAAGGGCTCCTATGTATATATGGTTTTTTGGATGGTTTGTGTGTGTGTGTGTATATGTGTGTGTGTGTGTGTGTGTGTGTGAGAGAGAGAGAGGGAGAGGGACAAAGAGGGACAAAGAGCATAGAATTGTAATATGAATTTACACCTATCAATGTTGTTCACTGAGGACGGTGCAAAAATAAGGGGGAGGAAATGTAACATCCCCATTTTTAATTCCCATAAATTGTAATGTGATTATATAAATGTGGTTTAGGTTGGTCAATCAATATTGTTATCACTGAAATTTCATCCGCAAACAGTTATAGAAATCCAACACCTCCAAAAACACCTATCAGTTCATTCATGGCCCAAAAAATGCATTTCCAAAGGGAAAACTATACAACTGGTTATAAAATTAGCATGCGCTCGGAATATAAAGGAAGTGCACGCATAAGTGCCAGTCGAAAACGCAAGAAAAGTGCACATGCACCTGATGCGCGACTGTGGACGCAAAAAGCCGTGCACACCTTAGAACGGTGCATTTATGATTCTAGTTAGCCTCCCACCCACTTATGGTTCAGCTCCCAAGTTGATTTGACCCTAAAATATAAGTTGAATCTGAGTGGGGGGTTGTTCAAAGATTTAAAGGGCCCCTTGTTCACACTAAAGAGAAGTTGGCTAATGCCTCAAAGATTTGCTATAAAAAGAGGCCATGGGTGCACTATATTTTCAAGAATATATTTGTATTGTTATGCTGCCTCTATTCCTCTGCAAGAAACCTCTTTCCTCATTGGAGCATACAAGCACCATTTCATTGGGCTATTCAGATCACCTCTTGAGTGAATGAGCTTTGGATTTCTTCACCATTTCCTTTTAGTTTTATATTTGTAAGAAGATCTCTCTCATTGGGGGTTCAAGATCTCTCCCTTGGAGGAAGAGGGGACCCATAAGTCTCCCTTTCTCTTTGGTGTTTTTCCACTAATACAATCTATCCATTGGTGGCATGAATATTGGTCAATTGTTTGGTTAATTTTGGTTCTAATTCCCTTATGCACTTTATTTTAGTTTCTTTAATTATTGTTAGCTTAGTTGTTTGTTTATTTCTTATGCTTGATATTTCTAACTCTTGCACTAACTTCTATCTTATCCATCTAACCCAACTAGACTTGCAATTGTCCCTATTTTTCTCATTCAGGTGACAAAAAGGATACAACAGATTGGCGACTCCACATGAGTTGTCCCATTCATAGTCCCCTTTGGCACTTCGACACTCATGCTTCTTTTACCCCCTAGGGATGGGAGTCCCAATAGTCATACACATGATTGAGAATCAGCCACATACTTCTTCTCTTCATTATGCTAGCCTCCCCAATGGACTCCCAAGATATCTCATCATGGTTTCACTTTGACTACACCCCCGCAGTATCATTAACCTTCCATTTCATCCACAATCAGTTTTCCCACCTGCATATTTATTTCCAATCATTTACCTCATATAGAGACCCACCTATGGGATGCAAGATACCAGATATATAAAATATGCAGAACAGAAATAAAATGCTAGAAATGGCAGAATAACAGTAAAATATCCAGCATAATCTTCAAAATACACAGAAAAGAGATATAACAATAGCAATAGAAATAGCACTTTGATTCAGAAAGCAATGTTCAAGGGCCTCTTCGAGGGGGCAACCTCCAATCGAGTAGCACTCTGTTACAATAATCTCCAAGCTATGGTTCTCATACCCTCGACCCTTATTTATACTAAATATGTCTATTAAGAGAAGCATCTAGAGGAAGATCCTTCTAGAAGCGGAAGCTTCTATTAGGTCTTATTACATCCGCCTTATTCTATTTTATTGAAAGGCCTTATTAAAATTGACCTTTATTACATCTGAACACATTGATCTACCTATGTGCGGGTTAGGACCTTAACATGAGGACTTCTTAGAAGGTTCTACTTCTAGAAGAATCCTTCTCTAGAATGTTCTTAGGTGATGGTAGCACTATATAAAGAGGTTCAAGCAATGAAATGGGACATGAAAAGAAGTATTGTATTTGGAGTTGAATCTCATTGGGAGGATGCCCCCTCGAAGAGGCAAGTGAACAGGAGAGGATCCCTTCCATAATAGGATCCATTGTATGGTGTTGCCCTACCTCAAGGGTTTGATGGTAATAAAGGAGATTTTGCATATTGTTCTTGTATATTTATCTTGGTGTTTTTGTATTCAGGTCTTTGATTCTTAACAAGTGGTATTAAAGAACTTTCCTTGGGCAGACATTGTGGGCAAATATTTTTTATTTTTGTAGATTTTTTTTTCGGAGCAGAAAAAAGAGGGCCGCAACATTATCGAAGTTTTTGGTATATTTATGAGCAAATTTTGCAGCAAAGGATTGTATATCTCAGTTCCTCTCAGAAAAACATCCAATTTGAAAAACAAATCATCCGAAACGGAGTCCGGGAAGTCAAGATATTGAAGTTTTAAACTCTACAAATTTTCAGAATTTTTTCCGCGGACGACGGCGAGAATTTTTTTATTTCCGTAGCATCTAGAGGCTGAATTTGCTCAAATAAATTACAGATCCGAGTTTCTCTCGCAATTTCACCCAACTTCAAAAAACAAATCAACCAAAACGGAGTTCGGGAAGTGAAGTTATGAGCATTTTAACTTCAACAGTTTTTTAGGGTTTTTCCAGAAAAAAAACTGCGATTTTCTGTCGTAACTTATTGGGTGAGTTCATAGGATGATCAAATGGTTATTTCTTCTCAAAACCTGAAATAAATTCTTGAATCATTCAAAGCTCAATTGTTTCACACGTTGGATGACAGATAAGATGCATGTGTACATGGCCTCACAAACAGCCTCACAGATAGCCTCACAAGTGGCCTCAATAATAGTTTTTGTAGTATTCAAGATTCATTGAATAACATGCAAGAGATATTTCTTATGGAGGGCCTCAGGGATGAATATAGTCAAGAAATATATGCTTGGTATGATTTTGAGGCAGATTGTGATGATTGGTATATGGATAGTTGTCATTTTTGGGATGACAACCACTTTCATATTTTATTTGATGACTCTACTCCACCTTCTATAGAGAACATCAATGTCCCACATCAGGAGCTAGTTACCAGTGTTCAGTCTACACATTCTACAATGGTATTATTCATTCCAGATTCTGCTACGACCCTTTTCCACTATGTGGATGGATCTTCTTATTTGGATCCACATGATAGGTGTCAGTCTTTGGAGCATCATTTGGAGTTGGTTATTGGGTTCCAAAATCTTCCA
>ML778228.1:1337567-1352772 GCA_009831015.1 Picea engelmannii
TTCCTCAAGCTTTGTTCTATTTTCTTTATCAATATGGACAAATGCTTCACAACCGAAAGTTTTCAAAAAAGAATAGTTTACCTTTTTTCCTGTCCATTCCTCCTATGGAATTCTACCATCCAAAGAGCTTGAAGGTCCTCTGTCTATTAAGTAAATAGAAGTATATACAACATCTGCCCAAAACTGTAAGGGCAAACCAGTATGCAATCTCATACTCCTTTCACGCTCCATGATTGTCCTGTTCATCCTTTCTGACACACCATTTTCTTGTGGTATTCTTGAAACTGTCTTCTCTCTATGAATCCCAAGGTATGAAAAGTAATAATGAAACTCCTTGTTGCAATATTCACCTCCATTATCTAATCTGAGACACTTCAACTTTTCTCCTGTCTCATTCTCAACCAAAGCTTTCCATTTCTTAAAAGTATCAAAAACATCATATTTTTGTCGAATGCAATAAACCCAAGTTTTTCTAGTTGCATCATCATAAAAAGTAATATAATAATGAGAGCCACCAAGAGATGATACCTGAGATGGTCCCCATACATCTGTATGCACAAGATCTAACCTTTCACTCTTCTTTTCTTTTCCGACTCTAAGAAATCTGACTCTCTTTTGTTTTCCATAAACACAATGCTCACATAAGTCCAAATCAATTTGTTTAAGATCTGGCAACAAATTTCTTTTGTGAAGTATATGCATCCCCTTCTCACTCATGTTTCCAAGCCTATGATGCCACAGTGTTGTATCCACTCATGTAGAAGCTAAAGAGATAGAAGAGTCAGTATTACCAGTATATAAATACAATGTACCTACCTTCTCTCCTTTCCCTATCACCAATGATCCTTTGATGACCTTCCACGTCTTATTTGTAAATATGGATATGCAACCTTCACTTGCCAACTACCCTATTGAAATTAGATTTTTCCTTGAATATGGAACATGTCTTATCTCTTTCAACAACCATTGTTTTCCATTGCGTTGCTTTATTTTTACCTTTCCCATTCCAACAATTTTGCATGGTGCATCGTCACTCAAATGAACCTATCCAAAATCACCTTGAACATAATCTATAAAATGTTTCCTATGGGGTGTGGCATGAAATGAAGCCCTTGAATCTACTACCCAAGACTCAGAAATATTATCTACAAAAAGAATCAAAGCATCTTGTAACACATCACCTGTTACATTTGCTTCCTGATTTCTCTCATGTTGTCCATCTCTTTGTTTCTTTGGAGCTTTGCAGTCTTTCTTCAGATGTCCTTTCTTCCCACAATTCCAGCACCCTATCTTTCCAAGTCTGGATTTGGAACTTCCCTTCCTAGAATTCCCACAGTGCCTGAAACCCTTTCCTCTATCCTTTTGTCTTCCCCTGTTCTCCATGTTCAATGCATTTCCTGATGTCTCACCTGTGCTTTTCCTTCGCATTTCCTCACTAAGGATAACACCAACAACATCATCAAATTTTAAAGTATTTGAACTAGAGATAGAGTTACTTACAACCATGACCAATCCATTCCAGCTTTCTGGCAATGAGCACAAGATTAGAAGAGCCCTGACCTCATCATCAAAGTCCACTTTTACAGAACTTAGTTGATTAGTAACTGTATTAAAATCATTTAAATGATCTACAACAGACCCACCTTCCGACATCTTCATATTAAATAATCTCTTCATTAGAAATAGCTTATTGGACGGCGAGGGTTTTTCATACAATTTGGCCAATTCATCCATCAAACCCTTCGTTGTCTTTTCTTTGGAAATACTGAAAGCCACCGATGCTACCAGGCTCAGTCGTATCTTTCCTAGAGCCTTTCTGTCAAGAATCTCCCATTCTTCATCCTTCGTAGCCGTCGGCTTCTTTACTATTCCACCCAATGGTAGGAATATATCTTTCTGATATAAATAGTCTTCCATCTGCATCTTCCATAACTAGTAGTTTTGACCATTAAATTTCTCGACCCTAAACTTTCCATCTTCCGACATTGCTCCCACTTGAACCAGGAACCCTCTTTTTCTACGAGTTACCTTTCGCTCTGATACCAATTGCTATAAAAACAGGACCGTGGAGAAATAAAATAAAACAAATGCGGAAACAAAACACAGAAGATACACAATACAATAGAGACATAGATTTATGTGGTTCACCCAGTGTGGGTTACGTCCACCAGAGAAATTGCTAGGTCCTTCCTTTATTATTATCCAGCACATGAAGGGATACAACCTACAACAAACCCGTTGTAACTTCCTCTTCTTTCCCTCACAATATCTTATCTCATAATACAATATTCGCCATCAACCATAGCCGCAATACATTTCCCTCATAAAAGAGGGTTGCCTTCTAGGGCAAAAAACCCTAACATAATATCTATCATTAGATCTGTGACCTTATAATGAATGGTCCATATTTACAATGAAATTACAATATACATTTACAAGGCAATTTTTCCTTCGGGGGCTTCGCCCCCAAACACCCGCTTGCCCCAAGACCCCCCGGACCTCGCAGAGGAGGTACCCTCCCTCTGCACTCCCCCGCGTGGAAGAGTGTACATACTTCTGGGGTGTAAATACTTCATGGGGTATAAACATGACTGAAAGTAAAAGACCTCTAAATCAGGAAGATAATTAGGCTCCACAACCAACATCATCTGCATTAGTGATTCTAAGACCCATGGCTACCTTCCTTAAAAACTTAAATCCACATGCATTGTTACGATGAGTGAAATAAATCCAAATCATAGTGGATTGTTTAAGAAGTGTCTGAAATAACTTGGAGCATCATCTTCCTTCCATACAATTTAATTCCATCATCAGGAGATTAAGGGAAGGGATGAGTCCTTAATACCCCATTTATTACCAAATTTCCTTTGGCTAACCTTGTGCCAACCTTTGCAAATTTATCTGCTTCCACATTTAACTCATGTTTGATATGATAAAGAGCATTTTTTTCAAAATTATTAAGCACATCTATGGAAATAAACATAATTCCATTATAAATGTTACCCCCGACAATATTTCCTTGAACAATTGTTATTATGACCAGCATGGAGTCTCTACATATGATGAGGTTTTCAATTCTTTTGGAGAGAGCCATTTTGATTCTAGCATGGAGAGCATAATCCTTCACTTCGTATTTAGTCAATGATATAAGTCCCCAAGAATAATCTATGATTGGTTGACCTCCAGGATTACAAATTATTGCTTTCCATATTATGCTTGATGACTAGATGAAATTGCTGCAAAAACCACATCCACTTGTAATGTATGGTTTGTTGACGCTTACTCCGAGATTGAAATATTTTAGTGTTTGGTGACTTGTTTGGATAATTGTAACATCCCACAACTTAACCAAGGAACATTACTTGCGAAAAATCCACATAAATTAAAAAAAAATTGCTAACTAAATTCTTGTAGCTTACCAGCTACGGATTACACACATATTTAACCATCATGGATACCAATTATTTAAATGCAACTACATCATGCTAGTTAACATGAATTTCACCTCCTCATTAATAAAAAACATGCACACAATAGCCTTTGTACTGCATGCAACAACTATTCACATCGCGTGCAACAGGCTTGGTACCGCGCGTGGAAACTATTCCCAATGTGCGTGACGATTTCATAATCATGCCAGAATTCATTATCGTTAATACTAAAGTTGATTAACAAATACATTTAAACCTCGAATTACAAACAACATGAAAATCAATCTCAAGCAATTTTCCATACTGGTTAAAACCGTAAATGAAACTAATAATTTGACCACAACAACATATAATTCTTTCTCATGCACAGAGAAAAATGAATAATAATTAAAATCATAATTTAACTCAAGAAAAAGGATAAACACTTGTATTTATAAAATATTTGTGCAACCAATTACTTGGTAAGGACATTCCACTCAACCATAGACATGATTTTCCAAATCTCAACAACAATTCACTCCTAATTTGGGGCTAGGAATCCACAAGAAAAGGGTGTCTCTCATCGTCCGCTCACAATTCTATATCACACAACCCACTGGTATTCTCATACAACTATCTTGAATTTCCTCTAGCTCTTTTCCTCTTGACCTTCCCAACCCAACGAATGTACCCCTTCACTTCTCTCATTACTTTGGGAATCCCATTCGTTTATCAATTTCTCTATGGAATAGGTAACTAGGAATATCTCTACTAGGAAATCAAGGGGACTCACTACCAGGTCAACTACCATCAGCAACAACAACACTTGTTGTTATAGTGAAACTCATACAGGATTTTACTCTCCAGGACTGAAAACCTGGTTATTCAATATTTAGCTCCAAATCATTCAAAGACATTCCATCATGCTCCAGAATTCACCTAGCCTTCTTTCTCTATCTCCAATGTTGTTTTTTCTGCTCCGTCCTTCTTGTTCATGTAAAATTCAATGTGCAAAAATTATTGTAACTTCCCATACAAAGTTTCCTCTATTTTCAAAATATAATTGATTGCTCACTCTACCCAATGTTTATTTTACTTCATCCCCCCATGCCCTCCAATAACTATGGGATGTGACTCTCACACCCACCCTCTTGCCTGAGTTTAATGATTGGTTCTTATACACTTAAATGAAAAAGTAGAAGTTATCCCCAATGATAACAAAATTTAGAAAAATGGGTTCAATTAATACCCATAATCAATTTCCTCTGTGGACCCCTCTTAGACACTCTCTTCTTTTGTGGATAACTAAGCCCCCATATTTTTCCATATCCCCCAGTAGTTCGCATCACATTTTCCTTATTAAAATTTAGAAAATACATTTTGCATATTACATCACTTGGTCATAACCACTTTCATATCTACATTATGCATTAATTAAAATAACTATTATTGTGGGGATGTTACATTCCCCCTCCCCTACAATTGTGTAGTATCCTCCGTTCACAACACCATGATGGATACATATACAAATTTACATTACATTACAATATTTAGAAAATAAATCAAAATGCTGCAATTTTTACCCTCCAACAGTAGTCCCAAGCAAGATCTCATATTTCTCTCAACCTGTTGACCCAGGGAATGTGCCCCCTTTACTATTACCAGTCCATCATGTTGCACCATTCTTTTATTGGGGTTGTCAATGCAAGTAGCCAAAATTCTAACGTGTGTCTTCTAAACTCTAGTCGCCCAAAAATGGAGTCTTTCATTTTCAATTTATGTTTCCTTCAAAATTGATAAACATTTGTGTGTATTCCTCCCACATAGTTTATTCATTCTCCCATGTTGCATATTAGGGACTGTAGTAGGTCCATTGAACCTTTACTATCCCTATGTCTTTATTCTCGGGGACCTTTACTTTCTGGTCCAGGATGTGTACTGGTTCTACCCTGAAATCCCCTTTGTTTTCCACCTCGACACAGTCCAATCAACTACGTGGTTAGAGTTAGGAACATATTTATTTAATAATGACACATGAAATACATTATGCACTCTCATAGATTTAGGAAATGATATCATGTATGCAATTGGACCTATCTTCTCTAAGATTTGAAAATGCCTGCAATATATTTCTATCAACTTTGGGAAGCAACCCAATCTTAGAGAACTTATTTTCTCTTTCACTTTTAGGAAAATATGTTCGCCCACTTTAAAATATCTAAAAAATATGTTCTTATCCGCATAAAATTTTTGTCTATCCTAGGTAGCCTTTAAATTCTTCCTGGTCCTTTTCATCTACTCTTCCATTTCCCTCAAAAAATCTGGCCCAATGTGTTGCGTCCCTTTCGTCACCTAAATGAGCAAAACAAGGATGCTTACAAGTCCAGTTGGGTTAGCTGGACAAGACAACAGTGAATACAAGAATTAGAAACATCAATCATAAGAAATAAACTAATAACAATAAAAGAAACTAAACTAGAGTGCATAAGAGAAATGGAACAAAAATTAAACAACATGCATGCCACCAATGGATAAGTTGTATTAGTGGGAAAACACCAAAGTGAAAGGGAGACTTATGGGTCCCTTCTTCCTTCAAGGGAGGGTTCTTGAACCCCCAATGATTGAACTCTTATTACAAGTAGAAAACTAGAAGGAAATGGTGAAGAAATCCAAATCCCATTCACTCAAGAGGTGATGTGAATGGCTAAATGAAATGGTGCTCGTATTCTCTTGATCAGAAAAGAGGATTCTCCAAGAGAATATAGGCAGGATAAAAATACAAATGAATTCCTTCAAAATATAGTGCACCCATGGCCTCTTTTTATAGCAAATCTTTGAGGCATTATTCAACCAGTCTTTAGTGTGAAAAAGGGGCTCTTTAGGGCACCCTTAGGTCTTTGACCAACCCCCCACTCGGATTCAGCTCGGATTTGGGTGTCAAATTGACTTGGGAGATGAACCAGAAGTGGTTGGAAGGCCAACCAAAATCATAAATGTGTCGTTCCGAGGTGTGCGTGGCTTTTTGCGTCCACATTCGCGCATCGAGCGCATATGTGCTTTTCCGGCGTTATTCAATTGATACATGTGCGCGTGCTACCTTTGTATCTTTAGTGCATGCTGATTTTTTAACTAGTTGTATAGTTTTGTGCTCTTTGAAAATGCATTTTCTAGGCCATGGACGAACTAATGGGTGTTTGAAGATGTTGTATTCCTGTAACCATTTTTAGAAGAAATTCCAGTGATAACAGATGCCCCCTGATGTGTGAGGTTAGGAGCATACGTATAGTTGAAATACATCGATGTTTCTTCTACTGAGAGTACCTTTGTAAGAAAGAGTGTTGAGGGGAATTTCAAGAGAAACCCATTGGAGGGAGAGGGGAACCAGTAGGACCCAAACCTTTCGCAAGGTGTGGAAAAATAAAACTGTGTACAAATGACGCGAGCATGCCCCATGCTTGTGTCATGTAACTCAAAAATGTGTAATATAGTAACTGAAGTTGTGTGTTGGTGTAGACGACTGTAGTGCCCTCGGGGGCATGTTGATAATAGAAGACAATTCTTATGGTGAACAAACTCGGAAAAGAGGCGATGGCACCTATAATAAGTTTCAATGATACGCAGGCATTGATAGCCTATCAAATTTCATAGGTCTTCAGAAAATATAAAAGCAACTGCAATAGTCGCACAGTAAGACCCACCACAACATGATAAAGTGTTAAAGTCGAATGTCGTGGGGGTCAATGATAGCAGAGAGCAATGATGGGTCACTCTGTGTTGTCTGAGACTCCTCATTATAAATTTAATGAGAGCCAAGATAATGTCGCCCTTCTGGAAACTATGTTGATGTCAACAGAAAGGGAGATGTGACTCCGAGAAGCAAAGGGCTTCATGAAATCTATGGGATAAAATCAGGAATTGATGAGGAACATGGACATAGTCAAGATAAGGGGAGACTCAATACTTCCCTTGGTTGGGGATATTGGTGAAGGATAAGTGGTAGAAACCATGGAACTGAATCTAGCATCGGGGGGATGACTAGACTAGGGGTAAATTGTGCCAGAGGCATGACAAAGTGGACAAACTCAGAGATCAAGGGTACATGGAATATGGCATACTCAGGGTTTATGGATGATGTCAACATGAATAGAATATAATGAATGCCCCAACCAAGGGTGACATGGGTTGATTTTTCCGGAAAAGGAAGGTTGCCAAAGATGATGACAAAAAACTATGTAAAAGTTGGAAACACGGTATTTGTAAAATTACCAAATGAATAAAGAATAATTTGGGATGAGCGTACAAATACAAAAATGGGTGCCCTAGTGTAATATGACTTGGCCTGTGAGGGCGCAAGTTGCATGGAAAGCAGGTGGAGGGTGGTGGCCCCATAGGTGGGTTTCTGTATTAGGTAAAATGAATGGAGGACAATATGCAGATGGGAAAATTGATGGTGGATGAGATGGAGGGCTAATGATACTGCGAAGGTGCAGTCAAAAAGAGAATCGTGATGATATTATTCAGGATTCCATTATGGGGAAGTTATCAAAATGAGGAGAAGGAGCATGCGGCTATTTCTCGGGAATGCAAAGACTATGAGGACTCCCATCCCTAGGGGGTGAAAAAAGCATGAGTTCCAAAGTGCCAGAGGAGACTAAGATGGGGAAAACTCATGTGGGAGAGAGTGCTACCGGTTGACAGTATTGAAATGCAATGGAGGTGTGAGTACTGCAGAGCCAGATGGGGGGACCTTAGATGAAAATATCAGAGGGTGTGATTGGGAGATAAAATTGATATTCAGAGGGAATGATTACATGCCAGTAGAGATCATATACCTAAAAGGGTCATGTTGGCAGGTGATGACCAAGTACCTGCACACATAAAAAAACAAATACCCACCATGAAAGATATCTGAAAGTAAAGAATATATAACAGTTATTTGTGAATTTTGTGCATGAGCATGTGTACTTGAGTGTGATGTGAGAAAAATTCTCCCCATGGGCTGAGGATGGATATTGGGTTGGGGAATGTGACTGTGTAGGTGGTAGGATCCTCATCCCATGGATAAAGACGGATCAGAAAACGGACGCTCGGAGCTCCCGGAATTGAGTATGGAAGTTTGGAAAAAGGGACTATATATAGTTGTAGGGAGCACATTGCCACCTCATTTGTACCTTCTAAAGTAGTGGATTGACGAGAGGTTTGAGGAGAGATTTGGATATTCCAGGAGATCGAGCCAGTCGATTCAGGATGAGTGAATTTTAGGTTAGTGGTCGTATTCTCCTGCACAGTAGTTAGGGTTTATTTTTTGGGTAGGGCTTGTACAAGAGGGTTTTGTCAGGGTTCGCTCGACATAAACCAAATATCAAGATACTGTGTGTTGAAAATGGTAGTCAGGCATAAAATTTCCATGGGGAAATGAATTGTATAATTGGGGGGATTTGGGGGAAAATCTTCCTCGAGACTATCTATGAACCATGGTGGCATGGGAAGTGCCTCAGACTCGGGATAAAATATGTAAATTGTATCGGGTGATGGAGTAGGGGTAGTCACTAGTTCTGCTGGAAGTGGGGGGGGTGTAGGATTTTGGATAAGGGCCATTCGGTGATGCCTGTATTCAATAATTGTGGGAGACTGGTATGTGAAATGATTTAGTGATTCACAGAGAGAGCAAGGAAATCTCATCCGTTCATTGATTTAGGTTGTGACATAGTATATGTCAGTGACATGTGGTTTCTATGATGCGGATGGAAGGGGTTCTTGTTGAAATCTCTAGAGTACTTCCACTAGCGTCTTCCAAAAATGAGGTAATGCCAAGAAATGGTGGGTGTAATGTACATACTCTGAACAAATGGCACATGCGAATTTGGTGTGCAACCCTTTGCTACCTGTATTAGGGGGCACAGTGGTAGTGTTGGAGGAAGTGACGAGTGGTGTCATTGCCTGAGGGAGGTGAATTAAATTGCACAGCTCGGGGAGAGATGAGCACTTATTGGTGGGGTTTCCATCTTTCTCGCATAGTGCACAAGGAGGTTGGACTCATGGTGGAAGTGGGGCGATGGGCTCTTTCTTCTTCTGCTTGTCCCCAGTTGTACCAGTGGTGCTAGTGAGTGGGGGTGTAGGTGGTGTGGTGGGGGTAAGTATGGGAATATCCATTGGGATTCCTTTTGTTTAGGGAGGGAGGGATGGTTGAGGGACCTTCACGGGTGGATGTAGATACAATACTGGAATTTCCAGCACCATATTGGGAAGGGTAAGAGTTGTGGCTACCCTGAAATATTCCACTCCCAGTGAGGGGTAAAAGAAGGGGATTTGAGTAATGGCTTGGGGGACTGTCTCCCAAACTGGGATGTGGCCCTGGGGAAGGGTAAAGTCAAGAACATGTGGAGCTGAAGATTTTTCAGGGGATTCCTGAGGAAGGATCTCTGCGACCAGTGGGATGTCAGATAGTAAGAAAGCCTCTGTGGGAGGAAGGGTATCTCCAGTTTCTATTTCGTTGGATGATATGACACATACTTGTGCTGAGGGATGTATGAGCAGAGGTGCTCCATGGTATTTCCCTAGCAAGGATGAGTCTTTGAAAATTATGGGACCCATATCGATGAGTGGGTAGGCATCAGGATTAGTGTGGACAAAAGGTAAGATGTTATTGATGTTGGAGGAAGGGTTGGGCTCATAATGTGATACTTGGTCGATGGTGATGATTTTCCCGTTGTGGGGGAACATCATTGTACGAAACATAGAAGAGGCCACAGCCTTCATAGCGTACATGTAGCTACGTCCGAACAAGATATTGTAATTGAGTGGAGCATCAATAACTTCAATGTCAATGAGGATAGTATTTCCCCCAAGTTCAATAGGGACATTTTGAAAGAGCCCTTCTGGAGAGGATGGTCATCCATCATAAGCTATCAGAGTAATGGCAGATGGTATGATCTCGGGGGAGCCAAGTTTCTTCCATACAGTTTTGGACATGATGCATGTGGATGCACCTTCATCAATGATGTAGCGGTGAACTGTGATGTTCCAGATTTTAACCGGTATTTGGAAAGCGACCAAAGTGGGGAGATGGGGTTCCCCACTATCAAGATCAAAGGTGATGAGGTGAGTGTCTATAGGGCCAACTGCGCCCAGGGTGGAAATTAACAACTTTCGTTGAGTAGGAAAGGTTTGAAGGACTTCTAAAACTGACATGGCAGTAGGGGATTGGGCCAAGTCATCGACCAGACTGTAATTGTGTGCCACCCTAGCCTGAGGGTTGTTGGCATTCCATTGTAATGGGATGTGAGGAATACGAAGGGTTGTTTCAATATTAGGGCAAGGAATCTTCAAAGGTGGTCCACTTGTGACTGGGGTTGCTTTTGAGGTAGTGGGAGTGGAGTCAGGGGGTGCGTTGTATTGACGATTGTGCATTTGTAGAAGGACTTTTTCCTCACTAGTGAGGAGGATAGTGTGATCTGTAGGAGTGCTTGGGTTTGGATATTGTCCCATTTGTGGTGGGGCTGGATGCATATCCTGTTGGGTGTTCATCACCCCTTGGTGTTGAATGGGGTTTTGCAGTACGGCAGGGGGTGGTTGTTGTACATATTTTTGTGGGGCCTGTTGGGGGGCAGGTGGTGCTAGGGGACGTGGTCCATTTTTGGATTCTTTCATCTGTTTAAAGTCAACAATTTGAGGGAAATGGCGAGTATAATGGTTATACTCATCGCAAAGGGCACAAGGGAAGTTTGTCTGAAGATTGGTGTTGTTCTTCCCTTGGAATTTGTTGTTATTTCCCTTTTGGGGGTTCTGGTTCCCCTAATTCTGGTTTCCCCCAACAAGTTGGTTCTGTTGGGGGTGGTTTTGGTTTCCTCTTGGTCTTGGCTTATTATTGTTTAGGTTTTTTCCTTTCTTTTTGGCATTGTTCGACTGATGGGTCGGATTTTTCGTATTCATATGTTCAAAATTTTGATATTGTTGAATGGGAGAGTGTTGAACAAAGTTAACCCAAGTGTGTGGCTATCCTAGTGGTGGAGCCATGGATTGTGGAGGGCCAAGAAATGGAAAGTATGGATTATTTGGTGGCAATGGTTCGTAGGGTATATCGGAAGGCATAGCGCTTTCACTAGTGCTTAGGGTTTAAGCTGAGGTAGAGGGGGTACTAGAACTTGCTTGGGTCATTGAGCGTACTGTGGGTGTCGACGGTGGTCTACTGATGGGTGGAGGAAGGGAAGCAGGGTATGGTTGTTGATAAGGGGGAGGAGGATAATAAGGAGGTCCTCCATATGCTGGTGGATATTGAGGTGTTCCATATATAGGTGGTTGTTGAAGGTGTGAATGTTGGTGTGTAGTGGTACCAATCAATCCATCCACTGAATGAGACATCTCAGGTTTGTCTTGCTCGAATGGCATGGGTCTCGAGGCATCAGGTAGTACTGTATATAAGTATCCTGACTTTGAATAAATGAGTTCGAACTGTTGAGCCTTGTTGATGGCTTCTTCTTTAGATTGGGGGAAGGTGGCAGCCACATCATTGGCAAGGAGGGAAACAAGTGATTTGAGAAACCAATTAAGGAATTGTTGCTTGGTGGCTTCTTCTTTGCATAGACTATGTCATCGACACCATTCGTGAATGTGGTCAGAAATGTGTGTAGAAAAGTTTTGTTTAAACTCTTAGAGTAGTTAGAGACCATTATCATGACGGATTGGTATTTCAAAGAAGGTCAAAAATTCTTTGGCCAAAGATTCAAAGGTCACATGGGACCCAGATTTTTATTCTACATACCACTTAGCTGAAGGGCCAGTGAGAATGCATTGGAATAACCTCAATTGAACAGAGTCATCCATGATGTTGTTTGAAGAGAACCATAAGTGGAAGGTCATGATATGGTTGGCCAGGTCGTCTCCCGCTTTTCCTTCAAACTTGGGAAAGTATGAAGTTAGTTTGGTAGGCATTGTAGGCCATGCGAGGTCGTGCAATATAGGATCATTGGTGAGCTTAGTCAGATCTAGTATGTTAAGGGAATCCAAGTATGGAATTTTAGGTGGTGGTGGAGGATTAGCTCCAGCCATGGTGTGAGTGTTTTGGGTACCTGACCCTTGAGGGGGGATAGGTGGGGTTGTACTTCCTCCTGGGGAAGAAGTGTGCCCTCTGCTTCCTTGTAAAGGAAAGTGGGTGGATGGTTGACCTTGAGAAGTGGACCCAAGTAAATTGGAACCAAGAAAAGAGGATCCCAAGACGATAGCACTCACAGAAGTGTGAGAAGGCAAAGCCGATGAGTTGGCAAGACTAGGAACTCCCCTTAGAATGGGAGGGAGATTTAGCAAGCGTATGGAATGATGGGGATTCTGTGGATCCCCTATGATGTCCAACTAGCAAAGTGGATGTGTGCAAATGGTGATGAGAGAAATAAATGAACAAGAGTCTTTGTTATGATTTTTTGGACCTTCACAATATATCTCACAATTGCATGTAATCACAAGAGCATCATACATAAATCAATTGATAAATAAGCACACATGTGGGTAGGTAGGTTTTGTCCATGTGGGATAACAAAGAAAAAAAAATGCTCGTGTCCTAAAAGACGTAACGTCCTTCCTCTCAAATAGCACTAGACCTTCCAATAGCACTCGACAGTGGAGTCTGAAGCCATCAGAAGAGAAACTAGTGAAGGATGAAGTAATCAGTTATAATGAGGGGTACAGGGTGCATATCCCAAAAGAGCTGGCGGTATTTCCCAATAGCCACACAAAATAGAAGGCTGACTTGTTATGCTATGCAAGCACCCTCTACTTCATTAAAATAAACTTTACAAGACCTTGCTTCATGTGTTAAAATATGCAAGATAAACTTATGTGTTAAGTTCATGTATTTTCTTGTAAATGCTTATGTGTGAGGAAATGTTCTTTTAGATGGTTAAATATGTACTTGAAATAAATACACAGCAACACAACTTGCAGCAAATAAACCATCAAAATCACAACAATAACAAGATGATAAAGGAGTTCACCCCCCTCCGGGCAACATCTCCTTGAGCCTCCATAAATGGACTTGGCTCTCTGGGATTAATTAGTCAAAAGTTCTTTTACAAACCCAGCACACGCGTGCAACCGAATAACTGTGCAAACTGTAGGATGGTTAGGGTGCCTCCAGCCCCTAACTGCCAAGCTCTCAGGCACATGAGTCCATGTGACCATGCACATTTCCAAAAAAGTGGTTAACGGTTACAAAACCGTGTAACTCCCTCTGTGCTCCAGGTCATGGGCACATGGAATATATATAGGACCATGGGCCACTTATATAAAACCCCGTGCACATTCCTGCACTCTTTTTCCAACGGTGGTCATATGGTTATAACATATGTGACCAGGGCTAGGGCTAAGCCCCAGCTCAGACGCACCCCAAACCACATATCAATGCAATTTATATATAATTAAATCCATTTTATTAACAAGCACCACCATGCGGTGCGTTCGAAAGGCGGACTTTGTGAAGTCACTATGTGGTGGGGAGGTCCGGGGGTCGAACCCCACAGACTCCAAAATGTTTTAACAAACAAACCAAATAGACCAATACTGGGGTGCCACGTGGCAGCCCGTGACTGGGCCACGTGGCACCCAATCATTTGCCAAAAACCATGCCACGTGTCAAGATATTATTTGATCAAATGTCAGCCACATCAACTCTACCACGTCAGCATACAGATGTACGGCCCTGCCACGTCAGCCTGTATGGACTGTACGGACTGTCCAGTCAGCGTCCTTTTTTTTATCTGTTTGACGATTCGAATAGATCGTGATATATCTCACTCCCGATGTCCATTTCAGATGAAACAAGTTGCATTGGGTTCACAACGATGAGGGCTACGCTCACGTTCGATTTGAGGCAATTTTGATAATGTTGATTTTTGAGCTAAAATTTGACCCCTGGTCCAGATTTTGATCACACCTTCCCACTGAAAGGATTTTGGACCCACAAAAGATTATGATTATCTGTCTGCTTCAAGTTCTATCAACCGATTCTACTTGAAAAGCCTTTTCGACAATCACCTGGATACCTTGACATGCCTTGCATTGCAACTGGCTATGTCCCTCAACCACTGTTCTCTGGCTGCTGCTAACCCACTGTTCTCTCTGTGCTTGGAAGACTGCCAACCTTCCCACTGAGAATAAAGTCCCTCTTGTGAACTCTTTATCGTCAACACAATCAGTTCTCCAATGGCTACAAAAACGTCCTGCGACATCTTGTCACAAGCCAAGAAAACCATCAATCTTGAAAACAAATTATACAAGACTGAAAAATGATGCCAACAAAGTTTTTTTCTTCAAACAAACTGTCGCATCTTGTACTTCATCAAAGAACATGGTGTTTTCTTGCATCTCGGTGTACTCAAAATCAACTTACCAGTCAACAAACACCATCGACTAAACATAAGTCGGAAAACATAATTGACACAACATAGTCGTCAGAAAATCATCAACACCAGTCGAGACTCATTTGAAACATCTCAATCTTCCCAAAATGACAAGTCAACAAACATGATACACAATCATGTTACAATCATGAATCATTCATGATGAACCATCACCAGGTTCACTGCTTACACATACATAAAAACAAATGCATGTGCATCATTCTTCAACTCTCCTTCCAGTACAAACATAAGTACATAACCCAAAACATGTGGGTACATAAGAGCTGAACATGAAAAAGATAAATGGCTGCAACAAGTGAACATCATATCCATCTTTTACATCCTCCTGGCGAATTTATGCAACAACAAAAATGCCTTCAAAATGAATTGCATTCACATGCAACT
>ML778228.1:1353719-1367835 GCA_009831015.1 Picea engelmannii
TTCCATTTTTACATACAAAGTTATTATGCTTAACATAATCAAAAGCAACTGAATGATAAGCAGAATTATACCTTGAACATTCACCTTTATCGCCTCTTTGAGGAGGTGAATCTGAAGAGTTACAAGCTCTCCTTTGAAGACCAACAACAGTGTTCTTGTCTTCATGGCTGACACAACTCTTTCATGTCACACATTCTCATTCATCTTGAACACAAGCCTTGCATGCTGGAGGGATTGAACTTTCAACAAAAGTTCTTGAACTTTCACCTTTATAGCCTTCTTGAGGAGGTGAACTCGAAACAAAATTTGTTCTTGGAACTTTTTCCCTTGTCTCCTTGACTTTGGAATTTGCTCCATATTTTTGTTCATATCCAAGACCACAAAAATTGGGTCTCTCTTCAACAACAATAGGCTCAATAATGCCTTGTGCATGCTTGCCCAAACCTCTACCTTCATAGCCCATTTTTAACAATAACTTGGACCCTATTCCTCTTGTGTGATTTTCAAAAACACCAAAACCTTCATCTTGAGAGGAATTAGAAGATAAACTAACATTGCATACCTTATGTTCATGCATGTACTTGGTAAGGGTTTCCTTTTCCTCATGGAGTTGAATCTCCATCTCATGCAACCTTTCAATAAGCTGGTCTTTCTCCTGCTTCATTGCCATCAACTGCTCTTCAAGGGCAATGTTCACATTTCTGTCTTCACACATCTCTTTCATCAAATCTCTCATAGTTAGAATCTCTTCTTTGTCAAATAATTTAGATAATGAAAATGTATAAGAACTATCAATGCTTGAAGCTTCCTCCATCTTTGCAAGATATCAAACTTCAACACAAAATTTGCACAAAAACCAATAGCTAAATCTCAAGCTATCAATGGCAAACACATGAGAAAAACAAACTATGCTCTGATACCACCTGATCTGAAAATAGAAGGCTGACTTGTTATGCTATGCAAGCACCATCTACTTCATTAAAATAAACTTTACAGGACCTTGCTTCATGTGTTAAAATATGCAAGATAAACTTATGTGTTAAGTTCATGTATATTCTTGTAAATGCTTATGTGTGAGGAAATGTTCTTTTAGATGGTTAAATATGTACTTGAAATAAATACATAGCAACACAACTTGCAGAAAATAAACCATCAAACTCACAACAATAACAAGATGATAAAGGAGTTCACCCCCCTTCGGGCTACATCTCCTTGAGCCTCCATCAATGGACTTGGCTCTCTGGGATTAATTTGTCAAAAGTTATTTTACAAGTTGCTGCTCAACTCCAATGCAAAAACAGACTGTACCACTGAGATCAGAACACATAAAAACCCCAAAAATGACTAATAGAGCTCTGAAAATGGATCATGGCTCATCCGGGCATGACCTCTTCTACATGTGGCCATAAGCTTCCCTGAGCTTCTCTTTGGAAAAAACACTTGTACAAGTCCTCAAAAGCCTCTAAAACCTATCCCAATGTGTTCAGAGCATAACAATTAGCCAAAAATGATTATTCAATCACAGAAAAAAAACATAGGCTCACCAAAACATGTCCTCAATCAATGAGGGCTTCAAGCTCCCTAGAGCTTGCTGAAACTTCAATGTTGAAAAACCTACAAAAGAAGTCTTCAAATGGCCTTGATAATAGTTCCAATGGATCCAGGACATCCAAAAACCCCTAGCTAGGCATTTACGGCACCTCAATCAGCCAAAATATGAAGAAGTTAGGCCTCCTCCATTTTCCTCCTTCAACCTTGCTGAAACTGGTTCGCCAAAACGCACCTCTCTGTGCTTGAACCAAGCATGCGCTCCAAATCTTTGTTTAAACCCAGCACACACGTGCAACCGAATAACTGTGCAAACTGTAGGATGGTTAGGGCGCCTCCAGCCCCTAACCGCCAAGCTCTCGGGCACATGGGTCCATGTGACCACGCGCATTTCCAAAAAGGTTGTTAACGGTTACAAAACCATGTAACTCCCTCCGCGCTCCAGGTCGTGGGCACATGGAATATATATAGGACCATGGGCCACTTATATAAAACCCCGCGCACATTCCTGCGCTCTTTTTCCAACGGTGGTCATATGGTTATAACATATGCGACCGGGGCTGGGGCTAAGCCCCAGCCCGGACGCACCCCAAACCACATATCAATGCAATTTATATATAATTAAATCCATTGTATTAACAAGCACCACCATGCGGCGCATTGGCAAGGAGAACTTTGTGAAGTCACTATGCGGTGGGGAGGTCCAGGGGTCGAACCCCACGGACTCCAAAATGTTTTAACAAACAAACCAAATAGACCAATACTGGGGTGCCACATGGCAGCCCGTGACTGGGCCACGTGGCACCCAATCATTTGCCAAAAACCATGCCACGTGTCAAGATATTATTCGCCCAAATGTCAGCCACATCAACTCTACCACGTCAGCATACGGATGTACGGCCCTACCACGTCAGCCTGTACGGACTGTACGAACTGCCCAGTCAGCGTCCTTTTTTTTATTTGTCTGATGATTCAAACAGATCGTGATATCTCTCGCTCTTGACATCCGTTTGAGACGAAACGAGTTGCGTTGGGTTCACAACGACGAGGGCTATGCTCATGTCCGATTTTAGGCAATTCTGAGAACGTTGATTTTTGAGCTAAAATTTGACCCCTGGTCCAGATTTTGATCACTATGTAATTAGCCACTTCTTTCTTCATTCTTGGACAAAAGTATTGGGTTCTTATAGCTTCAATTATCTTCTAATATCCTAGGTGCCCAAAATATGGCACATTGTGCATTTCCTTCAGCACTATATTTTTCAGCTCACTAGAATTTGGAACATATATGTTTCCTCTATACATGAGTATTCCATCCTCTTGCAGTGAGGAATCCATGAGTATTCACATGCTCTTTTTTAGTGAGGAATCCATTGATCCCTTTATTTCATGCATCAATACACACTACAATTTCTTCATCTATATCTGTAATCCTTAATATTGGTCCACTTGTCAAAATATATTTCAACTATTGAAAACTTTCTTCACATTTTGGATTCCATTCAAATTTCACTCCCTTCTTTTGCAAAGAAGTGATTGGGATTGCAATCTTTCAAAAGTCTTTTATGTATCTTCTGTAATAATCGGAAAGACCCATATATGATCTAACCTCTGTCAAATGTTTTTGGTGTTGTCCGCCCTCTAATGGTCTCTATATTCTAGGGATAAACAGTTGTCCCATCTGTTGATATAATATTCCCCAAGTAGTGAATCATATTTTGATAAAAGATGCACTTTCGTAGTTTGGCATACAATTTTTTCTCTCAAACATTGCAACACCTTTCTTAGATGTTACACATGCTCTTCTTTTGTCCTTGGATAGACAATTATATTGTCTAAGAAAATAATCACAAACTTGTCCAGGTACTCCCTAAATACTCCATTCATCAAGCACATGGAAAAATTTGGGGAAATTGATAATCCAAAATGCACTACCGTAAATTCATAATTCTCATATCTTGTTTTGAATGTTGTGTTGTTGATATCATATTCCTTTATCCTCACTTGATGATAACCTGATCTCAATTCAACCTTTGAAAATATTCTTTCACCTTTCATCTAATCAAAAATATCATTGACGGACTTTTCTATTACTTTTTAATTAAATTAGCAAGCAAATGAAGAGTTGTACATTTAATTATCAATATGGGGCTCATATAGAACTTGCAAAATGTCATGCACAAACTATGCAAGAAGAGTGTTGTTTTAACTATGGCATTGTAAAACTTTAATGTCACAATTCAAAGATTCAATATACTTAATTAAGTCACCAAACTATGCCATGGCCCAAGTTGCTCTTACAGATATTAAAGCACATATGCAAAAATTGAAATCGCACTTGCGTAAATTGAAATCACACTTGTGAAAATTGAAATTGCACTTGGGAGAATTGAAATCACACTTGTGGAAATTAAAATTATGCTATAATCTATTGGTGACTTGCTTGAGTATAATGAAGGTCTTGTATTATTGCAACAATTAAGTGTTTTTTCATTCAATATCAATTCCAAATTATTGAAGACTAAAGTTGTTACAATTGAAAAAGAAAACAAAATCTAGTGTAGCTACAAGTAGAGTTGCAACAACGTGAGTTGCAACAATGAAGTTGCAGCATGAAAAAAAAAAATAAGCACTTGAGTTGTGGCAACACAAGTTGCAGCAACAAAGCTTGTTATAATTGAAGATGAACAGGAACTATTTACAACAATGGGAAGTGCAGAATGGTTGAAATTCTACATGAATTCAAATTATAGTTTAAAATTGAAAACCAAACCACACATGAGTTGCAACTTTGTTTTGTGCATTTGGAATCATAGTAAAATGAAAGATAACTCTGAAATCAAAGAGACTATACTAGAGTTCTGGAATGACAACAAATCGGAAAAATGTCTACAATATGTGAATAAAATTATGAATCTGGAATTACAACAATTGAAAGAAAAAAATGATGAAATAAACTGAATAGAAGTAAAATGTTAATTTTAATCCTATAACCAAAATTATATTGTCGTAGTTTGAAACATACAACAACAACAACAAAATATAATTGCCAGAATAATTTCCTCCCCTCAGCTCTGGGGAGTCAAGGTTTTTATACAACATGACTAGTATTCTAAAATTATGCAAACAATGGATGGACATCCATGAGAATCTATTTGTTCATCTAGTTACAAATATTCTTTCAAAATTTAGTGGGAATCGGGCATGTGTTGACACAATAGAAAACTAATTTCTCCTTTAATCTCCCACTTGCTTCTTATCGCCTTTCTCCATGAAGATTTCTTCCCAACTGCCAGTTGTAGCATTGATTGTTTTGTTGGTGAGATTTATATGGATTCACGAGAAAGAAAAGTGTACTCAGAGTTACAAAACTTTTATGGAGTTGCAACAACTATCATTGCACCTTGAGTTGCAACAGTTGGTTTTCATTATCAATTGCAACAACTTGGTTTGTGCCTGAAACTGGATTACTTGGAGTTGCAGCAGAGAGGTGTTGAAGCCACTTTTAGGTATTGCAACTATTGTATTCTCCTGTGTAGAAATATTAGTAACTAAAAGTAACGAGTTCCTTCTAATAATTATGTAAAAACAACGTAATAATGGCATATGTGGTAGGATTCATACCTTAGTGATAAGTGAGGTGAACTGGATAAAGGAAGTATAAAAAAGGAAAGTGATTAACAAAAAATGGTAAGAAAAAATGTATAGAAGGGTGCCAAACTTATGCCATTTTAGGAAATCGTCATCTTTTCCATCCAAAAACCATTTCATATCAACACGCAACAACAATCACTCAATGTTAGAGAAGTTAGGGTGACCCTAGGGGTCTCTGATACCACAAATTACATCTTCTACTTCTTCCTTCTCTTCATTGATATCCTCTTCTGCTAGAATGCCTTTGTTTTGTTCTGTCTATGTCTCCATATGAGTGGATTTATCAATTACCATAAAATATGTAGCCTAGAAAACCACTTATTTTGTCTCTCTAGGCTGACCTCTTTCATGTAGGTTGATTAAGGGCTCCCCTATAGCAAGAGGACTTGTTGCAAGGTAACCTGAATTCTCAGGTGCTTTAAGTTCTTCAAGCTCTTCTCTGAGAATTTTCAAATTGATATTAAGATTTAAATTCCTCCCCCCTCAACATTTTTTTTTCTCTCACTAAAGCATCATAGATAGGGAGAGAGTGGGGGAGTCTTACCCATCTAGGTGTAATTGAAGTAGAAGCATGTTGTTGTTACTATTGTAGGCCTTGGTCTGGTGTATCAGCAGGACCATCTTCATTTATAGGTGGGACCTCTTATGTTGCTTGTTCTTCTGGTGAATGGGTATACATTAGGGGCCTTTGGTTCCATTTCATGCTTGTATTATAGAGTAGAATCATTTAATTCATCAAGAGTGCCTCTTGTTGTTTCAGAAAGAGGAATTGTTTCTTGTTTATTTCCCTCAATTATTCTTAATATTATGTCAATAAAAACTTCCAACTACCTCTTGTCCTCTGTACCTCCAGAGTGTTCTAGATTTTACATCTATGGATATTGAGTCTTGAGTGATTATGTTGGATATTCTACCTCTATTGGAGCTTGTTCTTGAGTAGGCTTCTCCAATAGTTCTTGTGGGTCAGTGGAGGTTGCCAACTCTTTTTCATCCAAGTATGCTTCTAGGAGAGCACTGAGGGCTTCACCAAGAATGTCTTGGTTTGGTTCTTATGTGTTAGCCAAGAGTTCTTGGGAATTTAAGTGAGTATCCTTCCTTGGTTCTTTTGTAGCAGGGAAGGGTTCAGATTCCTATATTTCCTTCTTTTCCTATTGGTCGTTAGGATTGGAAGTTCTTATCTTATTATGGTAAGTTACAGCCTCATGTTTTTTCCTTCATTTCTTTGGCACAAGAGTTTTCCTTTTCTTAAACCATTGAAGTCACTTTTTGGGTGGTTTTGTTATCATTGTTTCCACATCACTGTTGTGGTATTCTTCTACCAGATTTGCAGCATGGTGGGATTTTTCCCTAATTTTTCTCTTGGGTTTCTTTTGTGTAGCTCCAACAGTCACTATTATTTCTGCGACGTCATTGTCTAGCAGAGGTTTTTCATATATGGTCTCTTATGGAGCCAAAAGTGTAGGCATTTCATGTTCAACTTCCTAAAGGGAAACAACTTCATTTTCATTGAGGAGAAGGGGTGGCTGCAAAATATTTTTCTAGTTACGGCCTTCTTTTTGCAGTGCATGCTCAACCAATAATTTTATAAGGCTACAATGTGATGCACCCTCCCTAGGGTTCTTGTCCCTTTAGACAAGAGTTGGCATTGTCTGAAACATACTCAACAAAACATTCAACATGTTGATCGAACTATTGTGGCATATATGGTTGAGAAAGTGAATGTGATAAACATAAATAGTGCCACAACAACCTTCACAAGTAGTTGAATGAATAAAACCACATATTCCCATGGATTGTTGGAGTTACTTCACACGCACCTAGGATTTATTTTTCCTAAGGTCTTAAGGTTTTTCCTATGTTTATTAGTCATTATTCGGTCTCCTAAAGTTTAGGGGAGAATACTCCACCTGGAGAATATTCTCTTCAGTTGACACTTCAGTTTGACTAGTTGAGTTGACTCTAGATGTTGCATTGGTTTTTTCACCATGCAACATTGGGATCATCACCATGATAATGCGCATTAGCCTTGGTTTCATCACCAAACTGGTGCATTACCCTTGATTCATTGATCTACTCCTCACTACACTCTGTTTCAGTCAGTTAACTAAAGACTAGTTGACTATTTAACTCAACTAGTTGGTAGTTCACTCTCGTAACTGCCTGAGAGACTAGGCTAGGTGGGAATTCACTCCCATAACTTCCTAAGAGACTAGACTAAGTGGAATTTCACTCCGATAACTGTTGGTGTGTTTCCATTTCACTATAGACCACCACTACGGTGCATTGGTTCTCCTCCAATGCGCATTGATTGAGTTATACATAGTATATCATGTGTAAATTATTCATTATTCATTACGGTTAATGAGAATTCTTCCATTCTTTCTCTCTTGCTTCTTATTTCTCAATTTATCTCTCCAAATGTGTGTGGTACTTTCTATCTAGATCTATTTTGTGCAGTTTCAACACATTTACATGGTATCAGAGCCAATGGACTGCTAAGAAAAAGCTACACCAATGTTTTTGCAGGTACAAAAGATTGAAGACAACAGAAAGATTGATTTCCCAAAAGAATTCATTCTTACACCTTACAATTACTTTTCATGGAAGGAGAAAATATTAATACATCTCCAAACCAGAGGATTGTACACATTAACCTTGAATATAGACACATAACCAACATCATCCCTACAAAATTCCAAGTATCTAAATCAAATGGATGAAGCATTTAGAACGATTTGCAGTCTTATTTCTCCCAATCTCCTTTTTCACATATCTTCTTGTAAAACCCCCAATGAAGCTTGGACCACCTTGGAAGGGATATTTTGAAAACAAGATGAGATGAGGGGACACATGCTAGAGGTGGAATTTCTCACATTGGATCAAAAAATATTCGACAATATCCAAGATTTCTTTACAAAATTCAAGGATTTACTGTCGCAACTCAAAGCTTGTAGGGTTGATAAATATGAGGAGAAACAAATGGTTCTCACCATTCTCTCCAAACTTGGTCTTGAATTCTTTGTGTTCGTATCAACATTTTATTCAGTCAAATTTCCCTCTGGAGCCACCTGGAAGATGCCTTCTCTTGAGGACTTTATCGAATCCTTGACACAAGAGAAAACCAAGCTCATCAACATGGGAAAAATCAAAGGCCCAAAAGTGCATGCACTTATTGTGAAATATGGAAGCCATCAATATCGTAAATCTAAAGATAAAGACAAAATAAAATCTCATGCAGATCCAAAGAAGGAAGGATACACAAAACCCTTCATTGATGCCTCCGGATTTAAAGGTGGAAAGGGAAGAAAAGGGCAGAAATGCATGTACTGCCATAAAGGATTCCATCCAAAATCTACATGCATGTAGAAAAAAATAGATCTAATGACTCAAATACTTCAGCAAAACAACCTTGGATATTGCATCCCCTAGGGTTCCAAGAAGAAGAACCTAGAAGATCAGAATCCCAAGAAAGGAAACTCTATCCATGCCTTGATTGCCATCAACTCCTCTCTCGATGCTTGGATCATAGATTTACAAGCATCACATCACATGACTACCACAAAATCAGTCTATTCTTCATTGGAAGCATGAAAAGGTCCTCCTATTATGATGGGGTACAACTCTCCAGTCGAGGTCACCGACAAAGGAAGGAGTGAACTCACCAACGGAAGCTTCGAGAATTTGTTGCATGTTCCCAAACTTTCTGTCAATCTTCTCTCCGTGTATCAGATGAAAAATTATGACACCAGAAAGAAATTCATATTCACACCAAATGTAGTGTACATCTATGACATGCAAACCAATTCCACGGTTGCTACCGGTGAGGCAAATCATCAATCTAGATTGTATACATTTTCTAAATTTACTGAACCAAATTTTGTTTTACTGCTTATCCATGTTGATGAAAGTAGTAGGATATGGCACGAAAGGTTCAGACATTTGATTTTCAGATACATACAACATATTAGCAAGAAAATATTGGTTGATGGTCTACTAGACATCCATTTCTCCAAGGGATTGTGTGAGGGATGTGTTCCTGGAAAACACCCTCAAGAGAAATTCGACAAAGGAAAGACTCAGAGAGCTTATGTGACTTTAGATATGATCCATAGTGACCTCATGAGTCCTTTTACGCGTCCATTTATCAGAAGAGAGAGGTTTTTTCTCACTTTTGTTGATGATTTCTCACGTTTCACATGGATTTACTTTCTCAGAAAAAAAAATCTGAGGTCTTTCAACACCTCAAATATTTCAAAGCCCTGGTTGCGACATAGTTCAGAAATAAAATCAAATTCCTCCAAATTGATAACAAGGGAGAGTATGTGAATCATGAGATCCAGAATATTTTTCATGAGGCAAGGATTCAGTTGCAGCACATAGTTCCCTATACTACGCAGAAAAACGGAGTTGCTAAGAAGAAAAATAGATCTCTAAAAGAGATGACATCTTGCATGCTGCATGCAAAGTCACTACCACAGATACTATGTGTCGAAGCAATTAATTTTGCAACATACATCCAAAACATATCTCCCCATAGATATGTCAAGGATAATACCCCTATGAGACTTGGAGTAGCCTCAAACTTGAAGTGACCCACTTCTATATTTTCGGTTCACGTGCATGGGCCCAGATTCCCTCTTAAAATAGGAAGGCACTTGATCCATAGAGAACTGAGTGTATTTTTGTTGGATACCCGGACAGTGTGAAGGGATATAGACTTATTGATCTTTCCTTGGACTGGCTCATCATTGACCGAAGTGTCCAATTCGAGGAAAGTGTCTCGAATGTACCTCAACATCCACATGCAGACACCTTCATTCTTCCACCTGTCTGAGATGATGAGAATGCACATGCTGAATATTCTTCAGATGAGAGTTTTGATTCAGAGGAATCAGATGATTTATATATAGAGTCAGTATAGTCAGATGCAGAGTTACAGCATCCAGATGCAGTTGCAAAGTGAGAGCAGAGGCCCAAGTGGGCACAAACTACTCTTTAGGATGTAGTGGATCTTGTTGGTGATACATATGATACTAGGAGGAATCGATATGATTTAAAGGAGACCCCTATTGCACTCACTTCCACTGAACCATTTCCCTCTAGGAATCTTTTCTTGGTTCAGTATTCAAATCCATGGTCTTATGGTGAGGTTGTTGGAAATCCCTTTTGGGAATCCACCATGCAGGAGGAGTACAACTCCCTCCTCGAGATCCAGACTTGGGATCTGGTTCCCCTTCCTTCTGGGAGGAAACGTTTCATATGTATATGGGTCTACAAGACCAATATCGTAGCGGATGGATAGATTAGCATATACAAAGCTAGGCTTGTTTCCAAAGGATTTCAACAAGTGCATGATATTGACTATGATGATACCTTCGCTCCAATAGTGAAGATGGATTCCATACGATTGGAATTTTCCATTGCAACAGCCAAGGGATGGGAAGTCCATCAGATGGATGTGAAGAATGCAT
Source organism: Picea engelmannii (assembly GCA_009831015.1). Lineage (NCBI taxonomy): Eukaryota > Viridiplantae > Streptophyta > Pinopsida > Pinales > Pinaceae > Picea > Picea engelmannii. Next base: position 1,364,393 of record ML778228.1, read on the forward strand.
TTCTTCATGGTGATCTCTCTGAGGAGATATATATGGAGTAGCCCCATGGATTTATGCAGGACTCATATTTAGTCTATCGAATGAAGAAGTCCCTTTATGACCTCAAGAAAGCTCTGAGGGAATGGTATGTCGAGATGGACTCTTACATGTTGTCACAGAAATTTGTACATTGTAAATCAGACCCAAATGTCTACATGCTCAGGACGACTAATTTAATTCTACTCTTAGTTTTGTATGTTGATGATTTGATGATCACTGGTTTCTCAACTTCAACGATTTTTCAAGTCAAGAGGATTCTACATGACAGGTTTTTGATGATGGACATGGGTCCGCTACACACCTTCCTTGGACTCGAGATCGGTTAGGATGTATCAGGCATCAAACTGTCTCAGGCCAAGTATGCATGAGATCTCCTCGCGAGATTTCACATGACAGACTGCAAGTCTGCTCCGACTCCTTTCCTATCAGGAGTCAAACTTGATGATGGCAGGGACACTCCATTGGTTGAAAACACAGTGTACAAACAGCTAGTGGGGATATTGGTGTATCTCATACACTCCGTACCAGACCTCTCCTATGAAGTTGGAATAGTTTCCAGGTTCATGCAGGAGATGCATGAGCTACTTTGGAAGGATGCAAAGCATATCCTTTGATACGTACATGGCACCATCACCTTTTGGATTCATTATGTAGTATATTCTCCATTATATCTCATCAAGTTTAATAATTCTCACTAGTCTAGCAATAGCATTGATCTCAAGTCCACATCTGGTTACTCACTCAGTCTTGGTTCTAGGCCTATATGTTGGTCGAGCAAGAAGCAATATGCAATTTCTCTATATTCATTCGAGGCAGAGTACAGAGGGGTAGTTAACATAACCATTTAGGTTATGTGGCTACAACATTTTCTCACTAAGATGGGAATTCAGTTCCATCGATTGATAGTCATCTGGTGTGACAACCAGAGCACTCTGAAGTTCTATAGAGATTCAGTTCAGAGGAAGCAGATGAAGCACATCGATATCCACATGAAATACATCCAAGAATTAGTACATGAGGGTTTCATCGACCTACAGTTATGTCCTTCAGTAGAAAATATGACAAACATATTCACCCATACCTTCACTAAGAAAAAGTTACACTCTCTATGAAGTCGTCTTGGAGTGAAGGACACAGTTGCCTAGAAACTGTTAGTTCTTCTTTTTACATACATTATATTGTGAGGGAAGGGTTTTCCCATGAGGTTTTCCCTCTTTCCTCACTTTATTTCATTGTATATTTTGTATTTGGGTACCTAACATGGCCTCTTTGTCGAGAGCCATTCTTTATTTTCACCATAGTGATGTTCAGGGGGGATGTTGGAGTTACTTCACACACACCTAAAAAAAAAAATCCTGAGGTCCTAAGATTTTTCCTATGTTTATTATTCATTATTCAATCTCCTAAATTTTAGAGGAGAATATTCCACCTAGATAACATTCTCTTCAGTTGACACTTCAGTTTGACTAGTTGAGTTGAGTCTAGATGCGACATTGGTTTTGTCACCATGAAACATTGGGATCATCACCATGATAATATGCATTAGCCTTGGTTTCATCACCAAATTGGCACATTTCCCTTGATTCCTTGATATACTCCTCACTACACTCTGTTTCAGTCAATTAACTGAAGATTGGTTGGCTAGTTAACTCATTTAGGTGGTAGTTCACTCCCGTAACTTCCCGAGTGATCCGAAATGATCTTTTAACAAAAATGGTTGAGTTTTAAAGCATGAGTTAAATAACCATTTAGGAATTTAATGAAAGAGGAATATTTAATGAAAAAAACATAGCATCTGTTAAGAAATATACATATCTCAAAATAAGCATGAAGAACAACAAACCATAAACACCAAAGTGATAACGAAGTTTGGCAATCTCGCCTACATCTCCAGGCCTCTTGTCTCGTTGGGTGAGGCTTTCTTATTTCTGATAGAATCTTTAAAAGTACATAATAATAGTTCCAAAAGGATTACAAATTGATCTAGTCATTTTCTACCAGATCTCAAGAACCCAACAAAACTGACGGCACTGAAAACGGATGAACTGAGCTCCTAGAAATGGCCTGCAAAGGTGTGCTCCTCAATAGCTTCCCTGCATAAAAATGGATTTGCCTCAAAAATTGTTCAACATTTTCCTATTTTGAACCTCTCCTATGGCTTCAAGAACATCTGGTTTATATAGGCTTGAAGTTGGTAACAAACCCCCAACTTCCCCCAAGATCTGGCCTCAAAAGGGGCCTAAGATCCTCCAAAAATGGATTAAACCTCCCAAATCTGGCTAATAATTCATTAAAATATTTATAGTATATTTTGTGGCAAGAGTTGGTTCTAGGCTGTAATAGAGCCAAGCCTTGACACATTTTAAATGAAAAAATAAGTTATCACTCAGAACTTGATTTGGGTTGCGTGCAAGTAAATTCTGATATAACCACAAACCACGTTTGATTAGAAGTTGCCCCTTCCAACCCAAGAGGGATCTCTTGAATATATGTCATGATAGGATATCGGGGATGATTTTAAGGATGTAAATTTATATGAAATTGTAGAAAAATGGGCTAATGTTACCAGTCCTTAATATGCAAAATGTAAAATGTTTGGCGATAGTTTTGTAAAAATATTCAAATTTCTAAGGATTCTATATAGTTTCTATAAACATTTGGCGATTTTTAAGGTAAAATAATTTTATTCTATGGAATTTGGGCGAATGAGTTTTAGAAAAAATGGAAATTGGCGAATCTGTTTTTGGGAAAAACCATGGAAAATTAGCCCACTTGCGAAATTTAGCCCCTAAAATCATCTATGTAGGATATCCAATAAGCTTAACAGTGGGCAGATCTGTGGGTAACAAAAAAATTTGAGGTTTTTAGGTTTGATGGGTTGGACCAGGAGGTAGTCCATTGGGCATGGAGTCAAATGATCAAACAAATAATAAGAGTGTTTCAGAAATGGAAATCCATGGAGTAGAGGCAAGATAGAAGCTGATTCCAAAGAGAAGGATTTATAAAAGTATGGCAGCAGAATAAATACAAAACATATCAATACACAAGGAGCACTTAGCGATGAGTGAATTCCAAGCATAAATCAGTGGAAAGAGATGGTTGGGACAAAGCATCTATAAAATGATGAATTTTGAACCTTGATCTCTGCAAGAAACAACCTATAACCAGTCTGCAACAGAGCATCTAACAGAGGATGAATTCTATTACAAAACAATTACAAATCGAGAAGAAACGATAGATGGAGTGATATTGAAACTAAGAAAATGGACAAACTCTACAAGCAACATCAAAAGAATCTCTGATATGGATAAAACATACTTCTCCAATCTTTTATTAAACTGAAAATGAAAGCTACACCCCAGGAGTACTACTCCTGTGTGTCTTCCCCCCCCCCCCCTTTTTTT
>ML778228.1:1378199-1413888 GCA_009831015.1 Picea engelmannii
CAAGCGACCACTTTGGAGGCACCTCGCCTTTCAAGGTACAGGTTAATTTTGATATTCCCATATTTGAAGGTCAAATAGATGCAGATGCCCTAGATAAATGGTTAAATCTGCTAGAAGGTTATTTCTTTGTTCATAATTTTCCAGACAAGGAAAATATCACCTTCGAACTCCTTAAGGCTCTCCCCCATGTCAAACATTGGTGGGAAACTTACTGGGAGAAGAGTTCCACGGAGGATTCTGGAATATATGGGGCCGAGCCCACTTGGGAATTTTTTGTGGATGCGGTAAAGGAACAGTACTACCCTATTGGCAACTATGAGGACCAGTACATGAGATGGACCACACTACGGAAAGAGAAGGGCCAATCAGTTCTGGAGTTCACCAATAGCTTCCATACCTTGTGCACCAAGCTAGGTATCAAAGACTCTGAACGACATTTGGTTCTGAAATACCGTGGGGCTCTACACAGATACATCCAAACTAAAATGGATTTTTTGGACATCTCATCACTCAGTGTTGCCTATCGATATGCTGTTAAAATCGAGCAGAAATTTAAGCACCAGAACAAACGGGAGTTCGGGTCTGAAAATCCACAACAACCAAAATATGACAAATACAACCCTAACAAACAGCCTCCCGAAAACCAGTCCAAGCCACAGGAAAAGAAGGGTCATGGGAAGACAAAGAAGGACACCGGAAAATGGTGCGATTTACACAAAAGCCCCTGGCACAACACCGATGAATGTCGCTCAAAACAGTCATTGGTGGCAAAGATCAAAGACAAGGAGCCGAACCCTGATTCAGAATCTGATTCTGAAAATACTGGTAAAAGACAGATCATCGACGCAGACCCCACTGCTATTGTCGTGACTACAACAATTCAACCAGAAGAACCAACAGATCTAGAAGAGGGGGAGTGCCTTTTTCATTCACAGATGTGGGTGAAGGGGACCCCGCTGCATTTTATTGTTTATAGCGGAAGCCAGAAGAACCTCATCTCAGCAGAGGTTGTCAAACAATTGGGATTATCGACAACACCACACCCGCAACCATACAGCATTGGGTGGCTTCACCAAGGATGAGATCTTCGTGTCAGCCAACAGTGTCGATTGTCATACGACATCCAACCCTTCAAGGATGAGGTATTATGTGATGTTTCCCCACTAGATGTCTGTGATATTCTCTTGGGCCAGCCATATATGTGGAAACGCCATGCTATCTATGAGTCTCGACCCCGTAGTGTCATTATTACTCTGGGGGGTCATCTCTATAGGATACCAGAGGTAGTTTCAACTACTGCCCTACCTAAATAGTTCCGCAAGGTAGTATCTCATACTACAAAATTCCTCTTCTCCACAATCTGTTCAAAGGGTGAACAGAAGGATACTGCAGCCACCACAGCTTCAACCAAAGCACCTTCTATCCAACAAAAGCAGGTCGACAAGGTTACAACAAAGCACGAAGATTCCTTCTGCACATAGTCATGTAAAATAGCCAGACTAGTTAAAAAAGTCCAAACCTTCCAGCCACAGGTTCGTGACAGATTCCCACAAACTAAGCAGCGTGACTTCTCCAACAAGACAAGCAGCTCACCAAGATGCAGATTCAACAAATGTTTTTCCCTCTCCCCCAGGAACTCAATGCAATGGAGACCATTGCTTCCTAAGGAGGGAGGATTGATCCAGGTGGATATCGGTGGCCACCCACCTTTTCCAAATGGCTCAAAACAGTTTTCTGGCCATTTTGGCAATTTACTATTTTTAGCAGGTTTTAACTTCCGGGGCCATTTTGAGGGTCCAAATGAAGGTTTTTTGAGATCAAGGTTCTCAATTATAGCCAAAGGAATATTGATCCCCAAAAATTAATCTCCTCTACAATACCTTTCCAACGAGCTATCACACGCCTAAAACAGAGATCGTATGCAAAAGTTACAACCCTAGGAAGTTGATGCACCAACTTACCCAAACGGGGCCCACATGACTTTTAGCACTTCATCTCCCAGGGTTAGGTTTTTGGATGTCTAGGACTTTTGGCATTCCCATTTATTGTAAAAGGGCCTTCAGAGCCACATTGTAATCATCTTCTTGTGAATGCGAGTAGCCGTCACATCTCTTCTCAAAGATAAGCTGCGACCATCCTAGCGAGTCTTTCACTCTGTATTTTTACAGTATCTGTACATTCATTTCATTAATAGAAATCGTGTATTACTGTATCTCTGTGTTTATGGTTGCATCTCTGATATATTTTTGTTATATTACTGGATATACGTGATATCTCTGTGCATTTCTTTATTATATCTCCGCTCTCATTTCGTGCCGAAAATAATCCGGATCAATTACAAACACAATCACAAATCAAGAAGAAAATAGAAATAAAACCAAGTGAAATGATGTGAAAACGAAACAATAAGACATTCTCTACAAACAACATCACAAGAATCTATGATATGGATAAAACATACTTCTGCAATCTTTTATTAAACTGAAAATGAAAGCTACAGCCCAGGAGTACTACTCATGTGTGTCTCCCCCCCCCCCTTTTTTTCTTCAAGAAGATACAATAATATTAGTCTTCTACCCTATTTCGAATAACTGAAAATGATTTGAATTACAAAATAAATCCCTCTTGAAATGAACAGGTATCTCATGTAGGTATTGAGGTCGAAATCCTTCCAAAAGATAACAACAACTACCATCAATTTTGGAAACTTTCTGCCATAGAAAATGGGCCAAACTATTGAACATTGGGGCTAGGGTTATGGTTTTGTATCTCTCGAATCGTGACAGTTGTGTATAAAATGAAAGAGGTTTTTTTTCATCTGTTTTTTATGAGAAAAACATTCTCTCAGTTCCCTGAGATATGTTTTCATTTGCCCCAGATCTGCATTTTACAAACATGTGTCAAAACAGGAAAATATGAGATCCGAAAGTTAGGGCTCAGAGATGGATTTGATTATCCCAATATGTAACACCTGTAGGAAAATTGAGAGAGTCTATTGATCTATGATGTGTTATTCACAAAATCCTCTGACTGTTTGTCAAAATGATCCTCCAGTCGCTCAAAATCATCATTTGAAAATGATGACTCAACACAGTAAAAAACGCCATATTTTGGAAAATGAACCTCATCTTTCGGGGGACTTTTTACTACCTTTCCAAGATCAAAATGAAATTATGAATACACCACTAGAAATATTAGGATCTGTAGATGTCGATCGACTATTTGAACGAGGAAAATGGCTTCTCCAAGGCTGCGAAACAGGGTTTTTTCCCAAGGAAATGTTTTTGCATATGAAAAATCTGTGATTTCGGTGGCTAACAGGACGAAAACAAGGGCATCTTAGCTGCCGAAAGTCCTGGCTTTCGGTGGATAACAGTGCGATTTCAAAGCTTCGTAAGCCAACGAAACCTCGATTTTAGATTTTGGGTTTCGGGAAAACGGGTAGTGGTCAAAATCTTTATGTCGGCCAAACCCTCGACTGTCGAAAACCCGAAATGGTGATGTGGCATTTTTGTAAAACCTTATTATAGCGATTTTATGTCGTTTATTTCATTCTTTTTGCACCTACTCATGAGCTCTTCCTCCATGTGGATTGATGCATGGTGCTTGAACGCTTGGTCTCGGTCGATACATTTTCGGCAGCTAATGGCATATGAAACCTAAGATTTAAGCTACCAAAAGTCTACACTTTTGATAGCTAAACACTATAAAATTTTTCCTCCTAAGCTACTGAAAGCCAAAATTTCAATATTTGTTCCAACAGTATATTTTAAAAACTAATTTGGGTTAAAATTAAGGGTGCAACCCCTTTTCCTCAGGCTCTTGGTCACCTAGGCATGCTCCATGTGTTCAAGCATTGAGTGTTGGGCGCACTAGCCCCTTAACCGTCAACCCTTGGTCGCCAGTGTATCCATATGCCCACCTCTTTGATATCCATGCACCTATACAGTGTTATCCCCCCTGGTCATAAGCCATCAGTCGCATGCTTTGGTCAACGGGCTATTCTAGCCAACCGGATGATTATCCACACACACTTCGCGCTAATTGTATAGGAGTCCGGGTCATATGGGGTGGTTACCGTAAACTAGGTATTATCACTAAAATTTCATATGAAACATTGTGTGCAAATAGTTACAGAAATACAGCACTACCAAATACCTATTAGTTCACCTACAACACAAAAATTTCATTTCCAAGAGGCAAAAACTATAAAACTGGACAGAAATTGACATGTGTTGAATCACTAAAAGAAGCCCATATAGCACACAATGTGCCACATGCGCGACTGTGTATGAGAAAAGCCACACACTCCTGTGAATGATGCATTTATGGTTACTTTCGGCGCTTCAACCACTTATGGACTAGCTCCCAACCTGATTTGACCCTCAAATCTGAGCTAAATCCAAATGGGGGGCTGGTCAAATACCAAAGGGTGCCCTAAAGGGCCCCTTATTCACACTAAGAACCAGTTGGATATTTCCTCAAAGAAATCATATAAATGGAGGCCATGGGTGCACTAAGAATTTAAGAATCTCATAGTATTGTTATGCTGCCTTAATCCTCCTTCAAGAATCCTCTTTTCTTCTTGGAGCATTCTAGCAACATTCCAATAGGCCATTCCACTCACCTCTTGAGGGAATAGGCTTGGATTTCTTCACCATTTTCTTTCTAGTTTATCATTGTAAGAAGAGCTCTCCAATAGGGAACTCAAGAGCCCTCCCAAGGAGGAAGAGGGGATCCATAAGTCCTCCTTTCTCTATGGTGTTTTTCCAACTAATATAGTTATCCATTGGTGGCATAATCTTGGTCATTTGGTTGATTGATTTTGGTTCAAAGTTTCTTATGCATTTTAGTTTTATTTCCTTAGTTGTTTTTAGTTTATTTCCTTATTTATTTAATGTGTTTGGATTATCTAACTCATGCACTAACCTATGTCTTGTCTAGACGGCCCAACTAGACTTGTAAGTGCCCTTGTTTTTCTCACCCAAGTGACGAAATTGACACAACAGATTGGCGAACATACTGGGGATAAGGTATCAATTTCCTCCCTATTTGGGATTTTAGAGCACTTCTTTTTGACCCATTTTCCTTGTAGGAATCATAACCGGCCTAGCCTTACCTGTCAAGAGATAAGTTTGGAGCTGGAGGAGGATAATTCCACTTAAATCCCCCCCCGGGACGTGTATCAGAAGGTGTGCGGGTGTTCATCCCACAGATGCACATTCCAAGCATTGTGCGCCAACAACACTTCGTTTCTCTATGCACTATGTGCCAAACAGTCTTATGTTATCTACACATTGTGCACCCACTATGCCTCTATCTGAAATGTAACCCGCGCACTTGTCCAAAATTTCAACATTGTAAGAGTTTTTGTGATGATTTGAAGGCCCCTAGCCTTCAAAATCTTTCTTTTTATGCAAATTGTAAATGCACTCCACTTAGATTCCTTTCCCACATGAAAGGTTAGTCAAAACATAAGAACTTAGGGGGTTAAAAAGAACCACATTTCTCCTCTTTTGTTTTGGTTGCCACATGGATGGCTTGTTTTGATTGTAAAAGTTAAGTTGAGATGCTTTTCTATCACATATAAAAACATTTGCATTGGGACCAGAAATCAAACTTTAATCATTGAGTATGCTTTTCTCTCTCACCCTACAACGATATTGAGAATCAGAAAAGTGATTAAAGACACATTTCATCTCCCTTAAACAAAAATTTTAGGAGAGGACAAATCCCACTGCCTAGGGCTCCTCTTAGTTTCTTTTTGAAATTATCTTAAATTTGTAAGGGCCCATACATGCCCACATGTTGAAAAATTAGGATAGTTTTTGAAATTGCTTTCTTAGTTTACATCACTAAGAGAGTTTAAATATCAAAGTAACAGGCCCATACATGCCCACATGCTTGCAATCTAGGATAGTTTTTTGAAAGATTCCTTAGTATAAACCACATTAGGGAGTTTAAAGGATTGGTAAGGACCCATATGTCCAGATGCTAGTTCTTTAGGGATTTTAAAATTCCGCAAGTTTGTACCAATGACATCTAGAAAGATAGGTAATCAATATTTGTAAGGACCACAGGAAGTCCACATGTTGAAAATTGACACCTAACTTATTAAAATTTGGCACATTTTTATCACTTTCTCACACACAAAGTCACTCCTCACTCACATAATTTCATCTTGAGTTGTGGAGGTTCAAGTAGGTCTTCTCCAAAGGAATTTTGAAACATCCCACTATTTCTTGAAGAAATTATCCACACCCACTTAATTCAAACAAGATTGGTTCACAACCCCAATCTCTCAACCAACCACATCTAAAAATTTTCTAAAAAATCACTAAGTTTTCCTCCACAGAAGGTGCCAAAATAAATTTTTTAGTCTAGGTAGGATCTCGAGGGTAGGCATCCAAATAACCCCCAACTATTTGGTTCTCATATTTTTCAAACATTAGAGGTTGACAAATAGGGAACTTTAAAAATACTCCAAGTCGAGTGTTCCTAACACCATAAGGTAGGGAGATACCTGTGAAGGGTCGAAGGCTGAGGTCTCGTTATTCTGTGCATCCCCCCTTGAGTCACCCAACTCTTGGATGGGATCCAGCCCATGACCCATTTCTAAGGTCGAAAATCTAAATGGTGCACTTTGACCAAGGTACCTAGTGGCCAAATTTAGGACACCTACCCAAGTGGCAGTTGTGGGATACAATTGCACCTTGATTAGATTTTGTGTGTCTATTGGGAAATATCACCAACTCTTTCGGGATATGCACCCTCTAACCCTCATTATAACCGATTGTTTCATCCTTCACTAGTTCCTCTTCTAGTGTCTTTAGACCCCACTATTGAGTGCTCTTGGAAGGTTCAGTGCTATTTGAGAGGAAGGAAGATACTTATTTTTTAGGAAATGAGCATTTGTTTTCTTTGTTCTCCCACGTGGAAAAAATCCACCTACCCACATATATGCTTATTTACAATTGATTTATGTATGATGCTCATCTGATTACATGTGATTGTGAGATATATTGTGAAGGTCCAAATTATACAAGTCTCTTGTTCATTTATTTCTCTCATCACCATCTGCACACATTCACTTTGCTAGTTGGACATCATAGGGGACCCACAGAATCCCTGTCATTCTAGATGCTTACAGAATCTCCCTCCTATTCTAGGAGGAGTTCCTAGTCTTTCCAACTCACCGGCTCAATCGTCTCACACCCCTGTGAGTGCCACTTGTTATCACTCCAAGAAACCCTTTGTGGTTGCAGACCAAAGGTGCTTGGTAACTTAAGAAATAAATGTTTTTGTATTTGTAAAGGTGGATCAATGGGATAACTCAATTCAACTTATGGCATTCAGACATCAAAGTGATAAACAAATAGACAGTGCTCTCCAAGATTGGTTAAACAGTAAGATAGCTTTCAGTGAATGAAGAAAAGATTGCTCATAAACCAGTGCAAAGCAGGGTCTAATAAACAACTAAAGAAACTGATTATAATGTCATGAACCAAACAATAGGATAACAGCTATTCAACGTTTGACGACAATATAACAGTGAAGACGAAATATGGAAAACTGCCACCAAAATGGAAAGAAACCTGTGATTTGTATTAGCAAATGAAAAGTCTAAGTACAAAGAGCATTACTGTATCCAGAATCGAACCCTCTCTTAGTCTTCATAATGTAGCTTTATAGATTTTACAAGATGTTCCCAGATCCTAAAAATGTGGATCAGATCAGCTAAAAATAGTAAGTCAAAATCTGATTGCAAAAGATGAGGGATGATCCCCAAAATGAGTTCAATCCCAGATTTCTCTCTTGTTGATTGTTGATTCAGTGTTGGATAACCTCCCAAGGATGGATGCTGACTCTCCAAGAGAGGCAAATTCGAATTGGTTGAGGTGAGCAAACAATCCCTGAAATTTTGCTTATGAAAAGATGCCAAATGTGATTAAAACTTTTCTTTTTCTCTTCATTTTCCAAAAGTGGTTGATTAAATGGATTTGATAATTCATTAATCAAGCCTTAGAAGAGGTTTCAATCCATTCTCACGCAAAAAATTACGATCTGGGCGAAAATCATAACATTCTGGCCGTGACAGGCTTTCCACAGCGCATAGCCCGTGAAAAACGCTCCTTAGCTGTGGAAAGTCGGCACTTTCAACAGCTAACGGGTCATAAAATATCGATTCGCGCTGAAAGCGGGCAGATTTTCAAAATCGAATTTCTCGGTCATAAAAAATCCATTTTTCATGTATAAATAGTCGATCGACATCTAGAGAATCTCATATTTCCAATGGTGTTGTCAGATCTTAATAGGGAGCTCAGGAAGGGATTTAAAAGTTCCCTGCAAGTTTAAGTATCATTTTTTCCATTTGCAATTCAAAACCCTAAACGATCCTTTGTGAACAATATCTGATATGGAACCAAAGATTTGATTTGATGTTGCCAACCTGGGAGTACAACCTCTGTTAGCTGTTGATAATATTGACTTTCCTCAGCGCACCTCTTTGTAAGCCCCTGTTAGCTGCTGAAAGTAAGTACTTTCAACAGCGCGCCACTTTGTAGAAGACCCTCCTTAGCTGTTGAAAGCATGTACCTTTGACAGCGCGCCACCCGAGAACTGATTTTAAAAAACCTTTTAAGATTTGACACTTTCAACAGCACGCCAACTGATGAAACGATCTCCTTAGCTATTGAAAGTGGGCACTTTCCACAGCGCACAATGAATTTTTGAAAACATGTTAGAAATAGCCATGATATCCACTACAAAATTCAACCGAAAGAACGGTTTCATTTTGGGAGTTAACACCACTATTATGGGATCATCTTTGCTTGGTTCCACCTTACTTGGGTCCACTTCCCAAGGCCATCCATCCACTATCTCTCCTTCACAAGGAGGTGGAGGTCAAACTTCTTCTCAAGGGAGAAGTACGACCCCACCAAACCCCCCTCAAGGGTCAGGTCCACTACTTGCTCACACCATGTCTGGAAATAATCCTCCACCGCTACCCCCCATGACATATTTGGCATCCCTCAACATTCTTGATTTGAGTAAACTCAGGAATGACCCAATATTGCATGACCCCACATGGCCCAATATGCCTACCAAACTACCTTCAGACATTCCCAAATTTGAAGGAAAATCAGGGGAAGATCCTGCCAACCATGTCATGACCTTCCACTTATGGTGCTCTTCAAACAACATCATGGATGACTCCGTCCGCTTAAGGTTATTTCAACACACACTCACTAGTCCATTAGCCAAATGGTATGTGGACGAAAAATCAGGGTCCCATGAGACTTTTGAATCCTTGGCCAAAGCATTCTTGTCCTTCTTCCAACTACCAGTTTGTCATGACACTAGGCTCAAACTGCTCTCTGAGTGTAAACAAACCTCGGCTACACATATCGCCTACCACATTCATGAATGGCATCGGCGACGTAGTTTATGCAAAGTGGAAACCACCAAAGAACAATGTCTCGATTGGTTTCTCAAATCACTCGTCTCTATCCTTGCCAAAGATGTGGCATCCACCTTCACCCAAACCGAAGAGGAAGCCATCAGCAAGGCTCAGCAATACGACCTCATTTATGCTCAGTTGGGTTACTTATACACAATAATACCTGATGCACCGAGACCCGTCCCATTCGGCCAGGACAAATCTGGGATGTCTCACGCAGTGGACAGATTGATTGGTACCACAACACACAACAATCCATACATCCAACCACCACCCATGTATGGTACACCCCAATATTTTTCGATATATGTAGGGCCACCTTATTACCCTCCTCCCCCTTATCAACATTTGTACCTTGTTTCCCTTCCTCCACCCATCAGTGGACCCTTGTCGGAACCCATGATGTGCCTGACCTCTCAACCAAGTTCAGGTGCCCCCTCTACCTCATATTATAACCTGGGAACTAGTGAAAGCGCTATGCCTTCCTATGCACCATATGGATCGTTGCCACAAAACAATTTGTATTTTCCATTTCCTGGTCCTCCACAATCGATTTCGCCTCCACAAGGACAACCACACACCAGTTTTAACTTTGTTCAGCCCTCTCCCATTCAAAAATTTCAAAATTTTGAACAATTGAATAAGTAAAATCCATCCCATCAGTCGAATAATGCCAAGAACAAAGGGAAAAACTAAAACAATAATAACCCAGGTACAGGGGGAAATAACCCCCAACAAAACTAACCTGTTGGGGGAAACCAAAATCAGGGTAACCAAAACCCCCAAGGGGACAATAACAACAAATGCCAAGGGAGGAACAACAAAATTAGCCTCCGGACGAACTTCCCTTGTGCTCTTTGCGGTGATCATGTCCATTACACTCACCATTTCCCTCAAATTGTCGACTTCAAATGGATGAAAGTCTCCATGAATGTGCCACGTCCTCCTGCCCCTCAGCAAGCCCCACAACATTATTTGAAACAACCACCCATGGTCATGTTGAAAAACCCTATTCCACACCAAGGTGTGATGAATACCCAACAGAAGATACATCCCACCCCACCACAAATGGGATAGTATCAAAACCCTAGAAATCTGGTGGATCGTAATATCCTCCTCACTAGCAAATACAAAATTCTTCTCCAAATGCACGGTCGTCAATACAACGCACCCCCTAAAACTACTCCCACCACTTCAGAAGCAGAAACAACTCCAAATGGACAACCCTTGATGATTCCATGCCCTAACACTGAACCCCCCATCTGTATCCCTCGTGTCCTTTTATGACAGAATGTCAACACCCCTCGGGCTAGGGAAGCACACAATTACAGTCTGGTCGATGACTTGGTGTAATATCCTGCAACCATGTCAATATTGGAGGTCCTCCAAACTTGTCCAACTCAACGGAAATCCTTACTTTCCTCCTTGGGGGAAGTCGACCCAGCTGATACTAGAATCATCACATTTGATCTATATTGTGGGGAACCTCATCTCCCTGCTTTAGTAGCTTTCCAGATACCAGTCAAGATTCAAAACATCATGGTTCGTTGGTGTGTCATTGATGAAGGTGAATCCACATGCATCGTGTCCAAAACTGTATGGAAAAAACTTGGCTCCCTTGAGCTAATACCATCCTCCATCACTTTAAGATATTATGATGGTCGGCCATCTTCCCTTGAAGGGCTCTTTCAAAATGTCCCTGTTGAACTCGGGGGAAAAACCATCCTTATCGACATTGAGGCTATCAACACCCTGCTCGATTACAACATCTTGTTTGGACGTAGCTATATGTACACTATGAAGGTAGTGGCATCTTCTGTGTTTTGAATGATGATGTTCCCCCACAATGGGAAAATCATCACCATTGACCAAGTTTCACATTACAACCCTAACCACTCCTCCAACATTGATATCTTACCTCTTGTCTTCACTAGTTCCGACGAGTATCCACTCATGGATATGGGCCCCAGAATTTTCAAAGACCCATCTTTTCTGGGGGCATACCATGGATCACCACTGCTCATACACCCCTCTACACAAGTGTGTGTCATATCTTCTAATGGAACTAAAACTGGAGATACCATTCCTCCCACTCAGGCTTCTCCACCCCTTGATGTCCCACCAGTTGAATAAATTCTACCACGGGTATTACTTGAGAACTCTACGACACCACTTATCCCTGATTTCACCCTTCCCCAAGGGAAAATATTCGTTTGGGAAACAATTCCCCAAGCCATTACTCAAATTCCCTTCTTATACCCCCCACTAGGAGTAAAAGGTTTTCAGGTAGCCCCAACGCTTACCCTTCCCAACATGGTTCTCTCCATTCCGGTATGGTATCTACACCCACCCGCGATGGTTCCTCAACCATCCCTCCCTCCCCAATCAAAGGCAATCCCGATGCAGATTCTAGTACTAACTCCGACCACACCTCCCTCACCCCCACTTGCTAGCACCACTGCTATGGTTGGGGGAATACAAAAGAATAAAGATCCCACCGCTCCACTTCCTCCCCAAGTTCAAACTCCTTGCACATTATATGAAAGAGAGGGACACCCCACTAATCGATGTCCCTCTCTTCCCGAGTTACGCAATCTGATCCAAATCCCTCGAGCAACCACAATGCTCATCACTTCACCAAGCACACCTAGTACTACCACAACGTCCCCTAATACAAGTAGTAAAGGGTTGCGAAATAAATTCATGGGTGCCACATGTTCAGAGTATGGACACTACACTCATCATTACCCTACTCTACCTCAGTTTCGATAGACGCTAACAATGGTACGCCAAATATTTCAGCAAGATCCCTCTCCACCCATGTCACTGACATCCATTATGTCTTGACCTCAGTCACCGAATTCATGAGATTCCCTTTCTCTCTTTGTGACTCACTTGATCATTTTGCATACTAGTGTCCTTTTATCATTGAATACATGTGTTATCAAATGACCCTTATTCAAAATCCTCCAACCACCTCACCTCCTGTGATACAAGTGATTCCCCCTATTCCTTCTCCAAATATTGTTCACATCACCTCCCCTGAACCTGAGTCACTTCCCACCCCTCCATGGTTCATGGATAGACTTTCTGAGGGTTTTCCCCCAAATCCTCTCAATTCTCCAGTTCATTTCCCCCAGGAAATCTTACCCCCTACCATAGTTTACAACCCACAGTGTCTGAACATTTGGTTTATGTCAAGCACACCATCACAACATGGTTTTGATACCCCCTCTATGTCTTCACCACTTGAGGACAATCACACTGTGACAGTCACCCATGTCACCTCCCTGGATCCCCTGTATTCTTGCATTTTTCACTGCGATGAAGAGATCCTGGAGGAACTCATTACCCCTGATTTCCCTTCCATACGCTCCATCATCGATCACTTTTCCCCTCACTAGAGGTCTTTCACCTGCCTGATCGGTAGCCCCAAGCTATCATAATCTTCCAAAACACCTCACAGCACTCTCACCAGCTCACCAATAGTGTCAATGCAAATGAGGTGGCATTGTGGGCCCACCATCCATATATAAGCCCTTTTTACCAACATCCAGACTTTGTTACAGGAGCCCAAAGCCTCTGTTTCCCTATCCATTTTCAGACACGGGATCATGGTCCCACCATCTACATAGTCACGTTCCCTGGGTCACCATTTGAACTTGTCCCCGGGGGATCATTTTTGTCACATCACGTCCAGGTACGCATGCTCACGTTCAAAATTATCAAATAACTGTTATATATTCTTTATCATCAGATATTGTTCATGTCGAGTATTTGGTTTTAAATGTGTGTGGGTATTTGGTTATCACAAACATCACAACCCCTTCAGGTATATGTTCGACACTAGCATGTAAACATTCCCTATGAATATCAATTGCATCTCCCAATCACACCCTCCGACATTTACATTTAGGTTCCTTACATCCGGCTCTACAGTACTGTCACCTATGTTGCATTTTGGTATTGTCAATCGGTATCACTCTCCCCCACATGATTTGTCCCATTCGTAGTTCCCCTTGGTACTTTGACACTCGTGCTATTTTCAACCCTTAGGGATGGGAGTCTCGATAGTCTTATGCACTCCCTAGAATGAGCCACATACTTCTTCTCATCATGTTGCTAGCTTTCCCAATGCACTCCTAGGTTATCTCATCTCAGTTCTATTTGAATGCACCTCCGCAGTATCATTAACCCTCCATTTTATCCACAATCAGTTTTCCCATCTGCAGATTTCCCTCCATTCATTTACCTCATACAAAAAACCACCCATGGGGTCCCCACCCTCCACCAGTTCTCCACGCAACTTGCGCCCTCACAGGCCAAGCCATCTTGCACTGGGGCACCCATTTTTGTATCTATGCACACATCCCAAATTATTCTTTATTTATTTGGTAATTTTAAAAATCCTTTTGTTTCCAGCATTTACTTAGCTTTTTGTTATCACCCTTAACGACCTTCTTTTTTTGGAAAAGAAACCCATGTCGCCCTTGGTTGGGGCATCCAGTATCCTCTACTCATGTTGGCATCATCCATAAAACCCGAGTATCCCACAGTCCATGTACCCCTGATCTCTGAGCTTGTCCACTTTGTCACGCCCCTGGAACAATTTCACCCCATGTCTAGTCATCCCTATGATGCTAGATACAGTTTCACGGTTGCTTCCAATCCTGATCTTATCTAGTGGATTTCATGAATCCATTTGCTTCTTGGAGTCGCGTCTCCTTTTCTTTCAACATTAGCACAGTTTCCATAAGGGCAATAGTATCTTGACTCTCATTACCTTTACAATGAGGAGTCTTAGATGGCATAGAGAGAACCATCATTGCTTTACAATGTCATTGACCCCCATGACATTTGACTTCAAAAAAATCTCATGTTATGGTGGGTCTTACCATGCAACTATTGCAGTTGTTTTATACCAGCCAAAGACCCCTGAATTTGTTAGGCCATCAATTCCTATGAATCATCAACACTTCTTATAGGTGTCCTTGCCTCTTTTCAAAGTATGTTCACCATCAGAATTGTCCTCTGTCGTTATAAAACCACCCCGGAGGGCGCTACAATTATCTACATCATCATACAACCTTAATTATTGTCTTTCATTTTGAGTTACATGATACGAGCATGGGGCATGCCCGCCTTGTTTGTATACATATTTTCTTTTCTCTCCCTAGATAAAGGTTTGGGTCTCATATTTTCCCCTCTCCCCCCAACAGATCATTCTTACAGTTCCTATCAACACTCTTCCTTACAATGGTACTCTTGTCGTCCCTTCAACCACTTATGGACCAGCTCCCAACTTGATTTGTCCTCAAATCCGAGTTGAATCTGAATGGGGGTTGGTCAAAGACCAAAGGGTTCCCTAAAGGGCCCCTTATTCACACTAAGAAACAGTTGGATATTGCCTCAAAGACATGCTATAAATGGAGGCCATGGGTGCACTAATAATTTAAGAATCTCATAGTATTGTTATGCTATCTCAATCCTCCTTCAAGAATCCTCTTTTCTTCTTGGAGCATTCTAGCAACATTCCAATAGGCCATTCCACTCACCTCTTGAGGGAATAGGCTTGGATTTCTTGACCATTTTCTTTCTAGTTTATCATTTTAAGAAGAGCTCTCCAATAGGGAACTCAAGAGCCCTCCCAAGGAGGAATAGGGGATCCATAAGTCCTCATTTCTCTATGATGTTTTGCCAACTAATATAGGTATCCATTGGTGGCATAATCTTGGTCATTTGGTTGATTGATTTTGGTTCAAAGTTTCTTATGCATTTTACTTTTATTTTCTTGGTTTTTTTTAGTTTATTTCTTTATTTATTTCATGTGCTTGGATTATCTAACTCATGCATTAACCTTTGTCTTGTCTAGCAGGCCCAACTAGACTTGTAAGTGCCCTTGTTTTCCTCACCCAAATGATGATATAGACACAACATCGGGGCTTAAACCACAATGAATCCATGCCAAAATATACACAAGAGTCATATTTCATGGACATATGTTCATATGCCAATGGATTGGGGGATATACCATCCTTTCGTGCCAACAGATGTAAGATAAGGGCTCTGGTTACATGGATCAGTCGTGTGGAATAAGGTATGCACCGGGGATGGGGCCTAGCCCCAACTCTATTCTCCACCAATGTAACCACCATTCAAACTCAAATATCCATTGCAAATTATATGGTTAAGATCCAATGTGAGGGCGGGCTGGTAGCCCGGCCCTACCAAGTTGTTTCCCCCATACCCGGAAGTCACGGGTTCGACTCCGGTGTGTTGCATAAAAAAAATTCCATAATGACCAATAAACCAATGATGGAGTGCCATGTTTTATCCCATGATTGGTCCATGTGGAACCATCCCATTCTCCCAAAGCTATGACATGTGTCAACATTCAATTCGACCACGTTTGCCATATATATGCCCTGTCAGCATGCCAACTGTACTTGTCACGTAAACCCACGCCATGTGTCACCCTTGCAGTGGTGCCACATGTCACGACCTGACTCATCCACATCTGTACCTACCCACGCCAGTGCCAATGCACCCTTCAACGTCATTTGTACGGATGTACGGCTTGTACAGTCAGTTTCCACGTCAGCACTGTACGGACTATATAGTCAGCAATTGTTTTTGCTTGTTTGACGAAACAAACAGATCACGATATCTTCTGCATACAACGTTTGTTTGATCCCATTCAAGTTTCATTGGGTTCATATCGATGAGGCCTATGAACACGTCCATTTTGAAGAGATTCTAAGCATTTTGATTTTTAGGCCTTCCTAGACCCATCTTGGCTCCTGGATCTAATTCTGGATCACACCTCCCCACTAAAGACCTTTTGGTCCTCCAAAATGTTACAAAATGGACCTTATTGATTACATACTCATAAAGATAAACAAAACACTATGTTGTACAAAAATGATGTTATAACAGGTCATCATTTCAACATGTGTGATTACATTAATGGAAGCAAAATACAATGAAGATGTGACATCCACTTCTGGAAAAACCAAGTGACTATTTTCTTTCCTTCATGTTGTTCCTCTTGCTTCGCTAGTACTGCCTCTTCCTTTGTGAGTACATGCACAATCCTTTTTTCCTTCTTTGGACGAAGCTCCAGATTAAGCTTCCAACATGTAGCCTTTTGATGTCCACCCCTGTTGCAATAAGTGCAGCGGATTTTTGGCATCCAGACTTCTTTTCCCTTCTCTTTCTTCTGTTGTGGAGTAGAGTCTTTATGTCGTGTCTCCTTCCTAGTCGACATAAAATTCCTGTACAAAGATTGTCTCTTCCAACACTTGGCAACACAATGCTTAGGTGAATGAAAAAAAGTACACGGATACATATTCCACAAGTTTCAGATTACAGGATTATGTTTTTTATAATCAAAAAGAGAATTTGAACAACCATGACCATTATACATGTCTTGTTTATCTTCACTTTTCTTTGGAGATGATTTTCATTCAGTATCACCATTAGGGATTTATACATCATCACCTTTCGTGAATTGTTCCCGAAATGACTTAGGCTGGTTATTTGAAGCATCACTTGCTTTCAAGGTTTTGGAGCATTCTCCAATATCCACTTCACCATATCCCAATCCTAAACAGCGAGGTCTTTCCATAACCTCTATGCGATTAATGATACCTTGGCCCTTATTTCCTAGGCCCTTTCCTTCATAACCCATATTGGTTAGAAATTTCAAACCTATACCTCTGGTATGTTTTTCAAATGCACAAAAAGAACCATCTTGATGGGAACAATGAAAAATTGATGAATGACTTCCACTACATACCTCAGAGATGTTTTATGAATTCAGTGTAGAAGGCAATTCCTTCAATTCTTCTTCTCTTTTGTCATTCTTTGAAGAGTTCTCTTGAACTGATCTCTTTCATTCCAAGTAATATTCATACAACACTTTCACCATCTCTGCCATGGAAAAGAGAGTTTTTCGAATATCCTTCTCATCTTGAGAAAGTCCATCTTTAGATTCCATTTTCTCAACTGAGATGAGATTTTCCCTGGTAAACATGCAAAATAAAAAGCCAACCGTCAACTAGCTATGATACCGCTTGATCCGAAAAGATCTTTTAAACGACAATGGTTGAGTTATTTTTCATGAAATTATTTTACCATTTAGGAAATTAATGAAAGAGGAACAATTAATGAAGAAAACATAGCAACCATTAAGAAATATACATATCTGGAAATAATCATGAAGAACAACAAACCATAAACACCAAAGTGATAATGGAGTTCGGCAATCTCGCCTACATCTCCGGGCCTCGTGTCTCAGTGGGTGAGGCATTCTTATTTCTGTTCCAATATTTAAAAGTACATCATAATAGTGCCAAAAGTATTACAAATTTATCTGGTCATGTTCTACCAAATCTCAAGAACCCAACAAAACTGATGGCACTGAAGATGGATGAACGGAGCTCCTAGAAATGGCCCGCAAAGGTGCACTCCTCAATAGCTTCCCTGCATAAAAATGGATTTGCCTCAACAATTCTTCAACATTTTCTTGTTCTTAACCTATCATAAGGATTCAAGAACCTCTGGTTTATATAGGCCTAAAGTTGGTAACAAACCCCCAACTTCCACCCAAGAACTGGCTCAAAAAGGGCCCAAGATCCTCCAAAAATGGATTAAATCCCCCAAATCTGACTAATAATCCATTAAAATATTTATAGTATAGCTTGAAAACCACTTTGGGCTAAAATTAAGGGCCCACCTCTCTGAGCTGCATGTGCCTATACATTTTTATGCCCCCTGGTCATAATCCATTGGTCACGTGCCTTGGTCGGTGGGCTAGCCCGACCGACTGGGCACTTATCCACACACACTCTACACTAATTGTATAGGAGTCCAGGTCATATGGGGTGGTTACCGTAAACCAGGGCTTGAACCACAATGAATCTATGCTAACATATACACAAGGTTCATATGCCATGGACATATGCACATATGCCAATGTACTGGGGGCTATACCATACTTTCACGCCAACAGATGTAAGGTAAGGGCTCCGGTTACATGGAGCGGTCATGTGGAATATGTATGCATCCGGGTTGGGGCCTAGCCCCAACCCTATTCTCCACCAACATAACCACCATTGAAACTCAAATAGCCATTTCAAATTATATGGTTAAGATACAATGTGAGGGTGAGTTGGTAGCCTGGCCCTACCAAGTCGTTTCCCCATGCCCAGAGGTCGCGGGTTCGACTCTGGTGCATTCCATAACAATTTTTCCATAATGACCAATCAACCAATGATGGGGTTCCATGTGGCATCCCATCACTGGGCCATGTGGAACCATCCCATTCACCCAAAGTTATGACACGTGTCAACATTCAATTCAACCATGTCTGCTACATGTCTTCCCTGTCAGCATGCCAACTGTACCTTCCACGTCATCACGTACCAGGTGTCACCCTTATAGTTGTGTAACATGTCACGACCTGACTCGTCCACATATACACCTACCCACATCAGTGCCAATGCATCCTGCCATGTCATTTGTATGTTCGTACAACCTGTACAGTCATCTTCCATGTCAGCATTGTATGGCCTGTACAATTAGCTGCCACGTCAGCACTGTACGGACTGTACAATCAGCATTATTTTTTGCATGTTTAACAAAATAAACAGATCATGATATATTTCTCATATGATGTTCATTTGAGCCCATTCAATTTTCATTGGGTCATATCGATGAGGCCTATGCACACATTCGTTTTGAAGAGATTCTGAGCACTTTGATTTTTAGGCCTTCCTAGACCCATCTTGGCTCCTAGATCACTGAGAGACTAGACTAGGTAGAAGTTCACTCCCGTAATTGTTGTGTGTTTCAATATTACTCTAGACCACCACTATGGTGCATTGGTTCTCCTCCATTGCACATTGATTGAGTTATACAGAGTATATCATGTGTAAATTATTCATTATTCATTACGATTAATGAGAATTCTTCCATTCTTTCTCTCTTGCTTCTTCGTTCTCAATTTCTCTCTGCAAATTTGTGTGGTATTTTCTAGATATATATATTATGTGCAGTTTCAACACATTTACATGGATGAGGTAATTAATGATAGTTGAATCCTATTCCTTTATTTACTAAAGCTTCCCCTGGTTTGAGGAACAACCTTAGAATTTTTAGTTGCAAAGTCCTTCGGTTATACCATCTTTCGCCTATGTGAGGTAGCCCAGTGAATTATTCCACAATTTCCTTTGTGACCTCCACATGTCTAACTGCTACTAGTAGTATCGTTGGCACAGGGCCATACCCAGGGTTCAACACTTCAACAATGCACCAACAAAACCCTAACTACCAACCCTTTCGACAACACCTACAAAGTAAATGAAGTCTCACCCAAGGTAGAGACAAGAGTGGTTGCAGGACTCCAGTGTATGCAACCTTAGCTAGGACATGGATCTGTGATTGTAACACCTTAACAGAACACTTATCATTTATATATCATTAGTATTCATCCTTAATTCACAGCGCAGATAAACCCTAACAAGAGATCAACATAGTATTCACCCAGATCTAGTATATTCAAGCACTAAGCACATTCACATAGGTTAGATATAGAATTCATCCATATTATTAAGCACAAAGCATCAACATATCTATCTATCATTCATCTATATCAAATAACTAAGCAAGTAAACACATAAACACATCAATACATTGCACAAAGAATAGAAACACAGGATATACGTGGTTCACCCCCAGCCTGGGGCTACGTCCACCAACTCTTCTTCTCTTTTATTGTCTTCTGTCAATATTCTACATGCACAGAGCCACAATATCCTACTCTGCATAGGACAGGAGATCTGCACGCACTTCTCTAGATCCTCCTTCCTCGAGCTAGATTACAGCGCAAATCCATCACACAGTCTCTTAGAGTCACTTGCACTTAGCTCTGCAATTTCTCAACATAGCATGCACAAAGCATTTACAATTTGCACTCAGCACTTTGGCTAGGTACCAAGGCTCCCTTTTTGTTCCTTTCTTATGTCACCTAGACTTCTATTTATACATTACAAAAAGGGCCTACACATGGGTAAACCCATTGGCCGACATCCCCATACCTGTTACATAAGCCCAAAACCCAAAAATCCATAAACAAGGGTTCGAGATCCCGCGATCTCCGCTTCGACTTGCGCTCCACCTTCGACAGCCTGTCGAAGTCCCAAAATAGGTCAAACATGACCAAGGATCCTCTAAACTTGGTCAAGGGCCAACAAGCCCCCAACGCTCACATGTGACTCGTCCCAAGTCACTCTGGTCTGAGTAGCTCTGCTTCAAAAGCCTTGAGTTGCTTCGACCTGTTGCTGCACCAAGGCCTCCTTCTCGTCGAACTCTTGGATAACTACTTCATTGACAGGTCCCTCTAAGCATTGTTCGACTCCAGTGACTACTTGTTCCAGCTCTGCTCCTCGGCCTTCAATCTCCTCAAACAGTTGACAAACTTCTTCTTAGACTGGTTGGAGCCTATGAGTCACTTCCATGACTTTGCTTTGTATGGTGTGGACCTGTTGTTGAGCAGTGCGTTGTTCCTGGGATCACTTCATCCTTTTAACTACTGATAGGAGCTTCAACTACCCCTATACTTTCGCGACTTGTTGCTTTGCCTCCTGGATTTGTGACTCCAATGCCTTTAGTTCAGGGTCTTCAGTAAGTCACTCATAGGTTTGTGCACTTCTACTGCTAAGTTGTTTACATTCCAGAGTGAATGTTCTGATCCTCTCAATTGTGCTCTGGGCAGTGGCTTCTCTTTGGTCTCACACGTCCTACGGGGTACTTGGCACTATTTGTAGGTCTAGATCTGTGATTCTCTATTGAAGTTGTTGGATAGCTTCCACAAGCTGCACTACTTGATGCTCCACTTATTCTTCTGCCTTTTTCTCTAAGCCTAACACAGAGAGAAGTGTTTTGTTGACTGCTTCTTTGATTCTGAGGTGCTCTGCGAGCAACTTCTCTTTCTCTTGCTTGACTTGTTCTCTCTCCTCTTCGAACTTGGTGTGGAGGTCATCCTTCTCCTATTGTGAAACTCGGTGTTTCTCTAACACTTCCTTTTGTTCTTTATCCAAGGCCACCATGGCCTGTTCTTACTCTTCTTGTGCTCAACAAAGGCGAGCTTCGGTCGCATCAGCTATTCTGTGGAGTTGGGCGGGTTCATCTCATGATTCTAGTTCTTCTGATGGTGTGGGAACAGTGGATATTGTGCAGATTGATTGAAAGGCCTATTGTACCCCTCTTAGTTCTATCTCAATTTTTTCATAAATGGTTGCTTGCTTAGCTTCAGTGTTATGCATAATATCCTATGAGGCGTCTGATATGGCTACAATGATGAAGTCGAAGTCATCGAGCGTGAGCACAGTCTGCATCTTAGTCTTGGTGGCTTTGGATTTCTTTCGTGAGGTAGGTTTCATGCAGGAAACCTTTCTTTTCTTAGAGGGATCAGCCTCATCAACGGGATCCCTAGGTGGTGTTACTTCACCTTGCTTCTGTTGATCTTCTTTTCCATTGGTCTCTTCTTTATCTACTTCGTCATTTTCTCCTCGTCCAGGTGATTCTGAAGCAGTTTCATCTGATGCACTACTCAGGTTTTGTACCTCTTCAGTCTTCTTTCTTCTATTAGGTCCAGGTGTATCATGCTCTTCGTGAGTGGCCTCTAAGATGCCAATTAGTTCAGGATCAGACATTTCTGCGGGGTCAGCAGGGATAAGGAGTTCTTCAGACCAGTCCTTAGTTATCTCTTGGAGGTCCTCCTCTGTGAGCTTATAGTATGACTAAAGCTCTTCTTTATGTTCGTCTGACATGCAGTGATATAAATAAAGTGTCAATATGTGAATAACTTCATGAGGGTCTGAACCAGTGTAGGGTGTTTGGCGTCATACGAGGGACAGCCCCAATATCCCTCTTTAACTAGAGATAGTATGTGTGGATTTTCGCGTTCAACTGCCATTGTTTTCCCATATCGCTCGAGTACCAGAGTGTGGTGAACTTCGCAATGAGTGGTTCGAATGGATCAATGTCTAGGAAGGCCACACCTTCCATCATCCGACGGAGAGGCTTGCACTCCTCTCGTCGATGAAGCTTGAATCCCTGAGGACATTACTTTTGGCCATTAGATCGATTAAGACTTCTTATACACACTTTTCAGTTGCGTTGATTTTGTCCAACATATAAGCTCTCGATCGGATAACTCGGGTCGATGAATGAATGCTCAATGCAATAGAACAGGTATTGAAATCTCAGTAAACACAATGTGGTAGCAATGAGTTCTCTCGTTGGTGTGGATATAATTCGCAAAAGTGTTCTTGGTGCAACAGTCAACAGACTAAGTAGACAGTGAGGTAACGGATCTCTCCAACAAGTGACAAGCCTTCATCAATGTAGTTTTGTCCATTGCGGCGCGGTCCCAACAGTCTAATGACAAGATTTCTGGTCATAACTATTGTTCTAACCATTCGGGGCGTCGGTCTAACGGTTATTATGCTTCCTACGGTCATATCGCTTCGTCGTGGAAAAGTTCCATATTGCGTTGTTCTGATAAACCGATGAAGTTCTAGTTTTGCAAGCCTTCCTTCTGCGAAGTCCCCTCTGGAACCTTCTACAACTTTTCTATCTTTTCTCTCTTCTTACTGATTTTTCTAGCCTTCTTCCATGTGATCTTTGTCTCAGTATTCCTCTTTCCATTCTGATTCTTATCTCCTTTTGGCATTGTAACTTCGCATTGTTGAGATTCTTTCATAGGATTCAAGGGCAATACTTCTTATATGGTTGGGGTAGGACCCGGTAGGTGCTCCACTCTTCTGTGAGTCTTCTTGTGTTCTTTCAACTTCGACATCCAAGTTTTTGGCTCTAAACAGCTTCGATCTGTTCTTTTGTTCTTCAATCAAGTGCGCTATCCTCCTAGTCATGAAATCTTTTAATTCTTGCTACTTTTGTTCTAATACTTGCTCTTCTTTTCTTTTGTCCTCATCCTTCTCAATCCATGCTTTTCCTAGTAACATAACAAATGGGGTGTCACTCTCAATAAATTTAACAACCTCAAAATCTTCCTCTGTCGAAGTTCCATGAGCACTCATAGATATCTAGGTGAGTCTTCCACATAGGGTTATAAACATTCCTCTAAATAATCCTATCCCTCCTAACAAAGGAATCATAGCAGGTTGTCCTAAAATTTCCCAGGTTCTTTGTAACACCCTGTTTCCCCCAGTCTGTAAAAATAACTATGTTGGCCAAGAACTATGGAAAACTCAAAAATGTGAATGTTTGATTTGACGGACCTTTGCATAAAAGGTCGAAGAATGTAAATTATATAATGAATATGTGTTACATGACTGTTGAGAAGGGGATGTGCTAAAAGAGACCACGATGGCTAATGAGAGGTGGTGGAAGGGACCTGGAATGGTTGCATTAATTTCCACCGAGCTAGTACCGTACTGGTTTATACTTGCTCACAAACCAAAGCAACTCTCTGATCCTGGAATGGATTTCCCGTCAGATTGGTAGGTGGGGAGGCTCCTCAAGATTTAATGAGGGGATGGGGGTGAACCACCCATCCGTAACATCCCTCATACCTGACCATGGATGGCAGAATTCGTGCCACACGCAACCTTGCAGACAGAAATTGAAAAGAGAGGAAATGTGGTAAAGGAGGAAGAGCGGTGTGTGCGACGGGGATTGCGAAAGAGACTGGAGAAACCCTGGAAACGCAAGGAGTTCTGAATACTAGGAGAAGGAGAGTAACCTTCATCCTGGATTATATTTCCTCCATCAAGAGAAGGAGAGTAACCTTCATCCTTGATTTCTATTGAGCTGGAAGTAGGAGACTGAACCTCAAAGCATCGTGGTCTAGTTCGGGGGTGGCTAGTGGTAAATCCGTTTGGAGTCACTGAGCCTATGGTTGGGTGGAAAAAAGCACCCCTCTCAGCAGTTGCATCACGCCTGGTAGATCTAATAAGTGTTTTATACCTTGTATTTCGAACTGAATATCATGAATACATGCTTATGTTTATATGTCCATAATAATTTCTGTGAAGAATGATTGCCTGGTGTGTTAGACTGGAAATAATGGATGCCTGTGTATGCTTACATTCCAGAGTTGGCTTTTGTACAAAGGATTAAGTTTGGGGCATGAGTTCGCTCCACTGAGAACTGTCTTTTTTTCTTAACTCTCGTAATGTTCCAGGAAGGCTCCTCGAGAGTAATCTTCCCCAGAGATTACCCCATAAACCTTGGAATCGTCTGAAGTTTCATGAGATCTGGGTCTGGAAACCTTATGCAAGGAAGGATAGCTCTCTAAGGTCTCAGAGTCGTGGGAGTTTGAAGCCCTGAGAAGTTGAACTTTGTGATTCAAGCTTAGAAGGGATAGCGAGCCCAGTTACAGAAAGAGAGAATACCCCAGATCTGTTGAGACCGATGGATCTAGAGAAGGAGTGCAGGTGTTAACACCTCGACCCTTTCAGCCTTCGCCTGTAGCGATGGGATCCTGGACCGTAGATCCAAGGATCTGATGGAGCCCTATTGACCGTCGATCTTAGTCTTTGTATAGGCAGGAGAGTAGCATTTCGCTAACTCGTGGCTTGGAGTGGCCAAGGGTAGGGCTGCATGAACTCATGATTCGCGATATCGCGACGTGATCGTGATCGTTGGATCCAAGGAACGGGAGAATTGTTGGATCAGAACTTTCGTGGTTATCATCTATTAGGAGTTCGGAACTTGAGGGAGTTTCTTTTCGATTGTAGAAGCCACGAAGTGACGAGCGCCGAGGGCTCGTGCAAACATGTGACCCATCCATAAGTGGGGACCACGTGGTTGACAGGTGGCATAACAACAAATGACTAGAGGAAGGTGGGAATGGGTGACAGGTGATGGACACATGTCGCCTGGGAAGGATTCATCCCATTTTTCAATTATCGTATCTTAGGAACTCGCAAAGGAAGAGCATGAGGGCTTAACACTCCAACTTGAGAAGTCGTGAGATGCGAGTAGCGCTAGTATTTAGCCTAGGAAGCAGGTGACCAGTGATGGACATGTGTCACAAGGGGAAAGAGTCAACCCACTATTGACTTATTGATCTTAAAATAGAAGGCTGACTTGTTATGCTATGCAAGCACCCTCTACTTCATTAAAATAAACTTTACAGGACCTTGCTTCATGTGTTAAAATATGCAAGATAGTTTATGTGCCAAATTTATGTATCTTCTTGTAAATGCTTATGTGTGAGGATATGTTCTTTTAAATGGTTAAATATTTACTTTCAATAAATACACAGCAACATAACTTGTAGCAAATAAACCATCAAACTCAGAACAATCACAACATGATAAAGGAGTTCACCCCCCTCCGGGCTGCATCTCCTTGAGCCTCCATTAATGGACTTGGCTCTCTGGGATTAATTTGTCAAAATTTATTTTACAAGCTGCTAATCAACTCCAATGGAAAAATAGATTGTGCCATTAGGATCATAACACATAAAAACCCCAAAAATGACTAATAAAACTCTGAAAACGGATCATGGCTCATCCGGGCATGACCTTTTCTACATGTGGCCATAAACTTCCCTGAGCTTCTCTTTGGAAAAAACACTTGTAAAGGTCCTCAAAAGCCTCTGAAACCTGTCCCAATGTGTTCAGAGCATAACTATTAGCCAAAAATGATTATTCAATCACAGAAAACAAACATAGGCTCACCAATACATGTCCTCAATCAATGAGGGCTTCAAGCTCCCTAGAGCTTGTTGAAACTTCAATGGCTAAAAACCTGCAAAAAAAGTCTTCAAATGGCCTTGATAATAGTGCCAATGGATTTAGGACGTCCAAAAACCCCTAGCTGGGCTTTTACGGCACCTTAATCAGCCAAAAAATGAGGAAGATAGGCCTCCTGCCATCCTCTTCCTTCAAGCTTACTAGCTCTGGTTCGCCAAAACGCACCTCTGTGTGCTTGAACCCAGAACACGCTCCAAATTTGTGTTTAAACCCAGCACCAGGTGCAACCACGCCAACGGTGCGAACTGTAGGACGGTTATGGGCATGCCAGCCCCTAACCGCCTAGCACCTAGGCACGTGGAGGTCATATGACCTTGCGCATTTGTAAAAAGGGCTAAATCGTTAACCGTTTTAAAAACCAATTTCAAAACCAATTTCCACGCACTCCGTATGTGGTCACATGGCATACACAAAAACCACAAGCCACATATTCAAAACCCCGCGCCATTTACCGGAGGGTATGGTCGAGTGCAATGGGAATGTGACCGGGGGTTGTTTAAAACGCACGCTCCATTAACAAAGTGGTGGTCATATATATAACAACATATAACCATGGGTCGGGGATAAGCCCCGACCCGACCCCCCACCATACATTACAAATTGCAAATTCAAATACAATTAAACCCATTGTATAAACAAGGACCAATGCATGGCGCGTCGGTTGGGTGGCCATTGCCAAAGCGCTCGATGGTGGAGGTCTGGAGTTCGATTCCGGTGGACTTTACAAAATTTTGAACAACCCAATAGCCAATAAAGGGGTGCCATGTGGCAGCGCATGACTGGGCCATGTGGCACCTCATAATTTGCCAAAACCATGCCACGTGTCGCATTGCGATTAGACCATATCTGCCAATAGATGATTGCCACGTCACCAGCTACGTCATCATGTATGGTCAAGCCACGTCACCTCTGCCATGTCAGCATACGTTCATGCCACGTCAGCATCCGTACAGAATGTACGAACTGTACAGTCAGCGTCCTTTTTTTTTGCTTGTTTGACGATTCGAACAGATCGCAATATCCCTCGCTCCCGACGTCCGTTTGAGACGAAACAAGTTGCGTTGGGTTCGTGACAATGAGGGCTATGCTCTTGTTCGTTTTGAGGAAATTTCGAGAAATTTGATTTTTGAGCTAAAATTTGACCCCTAGTCCAGATTTTGATCACACCTTCCCACTGAAAGGATTTTGGACCCATAAAAGCTTATGATTATCTGTATGAGCTTCAATACTCTTTTTCTTTCAAGTTCTATCAAATGACTCTACTTGAAAATACTTTTCGACAATCACCTGGATACCTTGACATGCCCTGCACTGCAACTGGCTATGTCCCTCAACCACTGTTCTCTGGCTGCTGCTGACCCACTGTTCTCTCTGTGCTTGGAAGACTTCCAACCTTCCCACTGAGAATCAAGTCCCTCTTGCGAACTCTTTGACGTTGTTGTAGGAAAATCTCCCTGCGGACAGGTAGATCGCCTCTAAGAGCTTGACCCTAACTCTAGACAGAAAATGCTTAACATGGACACTGACTTCCTTTCAAATCTATCTAAACTAACACACGAGAAGAAAGGATGATAGAAGTACCTCTTTATCAACGTTTGTCCCTGCACACTCCGAGTTGCACTCCAATCCTTTTCTCCTTGCTGAGTTCTATGAACAAAACAAGATACGCCCACTTCCTACTCTATTTATGTTAGCTTGAAAACAAATCTATCAATTAATGATAAGTTCATGTTACATTAGACACAAACTAGAAAGAAACAGGCCAAGCGTGTCATATTGAT
Source organism: Picea engelmannii (assembly GCA_009831015.1). Classification (NCBI taxonomy): domain Eukaryota; kingdom Viridiplantae; phylum Streptophyta; class Pinopsida; order Pinales; family Pinaceae; genus Picea; species Picea engelmannii. The sequence continues at coordinate 1,406,231 of ML778228.1, forward strand.
GAGAATAACAACAGCAGTACTTACAATCATAGATGCGAATGTGACAGCTTCGTCAAGTCCCCTTCATCTAACCCTTGCCTGAAAGATCCACAACCTGGATAACAACAACTTCACTGATCACTCTCCTTTGGCTGACTGTGAGTTTCCTCCAAGATCATAAGTTTCATGTCTTCATTTCTTCCCCTCAATCATCTCTATTCCAGCACCACTTATGAGATCATAAGTTTGGTGTGATTCTCCATTTCCAATCCCCCTTTCACCATTAGAAAGCTTTTTTATATAGCCTTGGAGAGGCTTTAACCACTTGAGATATCCTTGGGGAATTTGAGGATTTTCCTCCTTCGGTTGAGGATCTGCCCTAGGATCATGGTTGGACTAGGGATTCGAATCCAACTGCCTTCCAAGAATGAAAATATGCTTCCCCCATTCATCTCAACAGCTTAACAACTGCCCATAATAGGTAGCGCTCCCTCAAAAGGGCCATCAGAGCGTTGTAGCGCTCCCTAGTAGGCTTTAGGGGGGTGCCAGTGCTCTCAAAATCTATATGCTCCCTCAAAAGGGAAAGGGGAGCTTTATAACACTCCCTGACAGTGTAAGGGGGAGCGTTGGCACTCCGAGATAGTGTAAGGGGGAGTGCTCCCCTCCGAAAACTCAGTTTTTGAGGTGTTTTTAGATGGCAAAAGGTTTGCAAGCTTGTTGACTCATTTATCCTCTTCCAAATCAAATGTTTGAGGTGTTTCAAGTGTCCTTCTCATGTCATCATAGGCATGACATAGGCATCATGGCAGTATGATTTGTTTAATGTTTGCAACACTTGTGAGCAACATGTGACACTTGCGACCTTGTGAGAAAAATGTGACACTATCAAAGTGAGTAATTTCGATATGTAACAGATTGCCCCCCAAAGTATGAAGTTAGAAGATGCGAACTGATAACTGAAATGCTTTATAGATGCTCAAGCAAGGGTATAGACTCGGAGAACCTGACAAAATCTGCACACAAACATCCAACAAATATCATGAAATGTTTCAAAACCCAAGGCAGGCATACCTATGCTTGGGTGATCAAGACTTGCAAGATATGGCCGCCATAAAATACACTGCGGATCCATAATTGTATTGATAAAAAGGTATAGCCATGGAAGATATAATGTGGATCTATACTCATATGACCTGAACTGATCGTAGCCACGAAGAATACACAGTGGATCTACGAGATGACAAGACATAGCCATGACCAATACAAAGTGGATCTATGTAACAGTATATGTGTCATTGTTCAAGAGAAACTCCAACGCAACCTGGGCAAAGTACATATCAAAGTGATTACTCAACCTAGGGTCTTCTTACCAATCCCAATATGGTACGAATCTAACCATGCGAATAGATGTCTTGGTGTCGAACATGGCAAAAACACTTGATTACTGGTCAATGGTGTGAACCGTTAACAAGTGCGAGGGAGATCAACATTAATGTCAATGATTCCCAAGGTACCCTAGTACATTCCAGCGAATGTGAATGGATGAGTTGAAGTCGAACACTCATGGAATCATTCGATCAAAGGTCAATGATGTAAACCTACTGTCGAATGTGAGGAGGCCTGCCATTGAGGCATGCAGGTCCCAAAGTACTAACTGGTTTCTAAGTCTGATTCCCGGATAATGTGTTAGAGTCGACAGGAATAGACTAGTCGAGGGAGGGCCTTGATGTATCCCCCATCAATGACATGAAACGGACATGGAGATGTAATTGGCAGATCAAAAGGACATGGACTGACACAGGTTTTGAGGCAAGATATTTGGGATGGCTGACTCTAGAGGCGGATACTTCCCTTGAACACTAGGGCACAACAACAAAACATGACATGGACCAAAACTATGCAGTGGATACTGTGCCTTGCATCGGGCGACCCAAAGGAGTGAAAGGGACTCAGAGAATTGGCTCAATGCAAAGGTTCAGCGGATTATGATGTGTGCAAATGACAAAGTGTCGTGTTCAAGGGCGACTCTAAGAAGTTCTAGATGATGTTCTCAAGAGACTGCTTGGCTTGCTCCTTTCAATTTTTTCCCCCATCCAAATAGATGAGTACCTCTTTTTGATTTAATGAGCTCGAGGAGGATAACACATGCTCGATAAAACTTACCTTCGATAAATTCCTCTTCCTTTGTTTAACAAACCGGAAGAAGTAAGGGTTCGGTCCCATATGGGTCTGTCGATGTGTGCTTTAACGAGTCCAAAGACAGAAAACTCGAAGGTTTTTCGGGATTATAGAGTTTGGAAAAACACTTAAAAGAGAACTCGCTCAGTTCCTTTTTCGTACAGTAGTCCAACGAGACCGAAAAAGGGGTAAACTATCACTCGAAATATGCCCTTTCTGAACTTTTAACGAGTGTGAAAGGAAGCAAGGTCACTCGACAATCTTTTCATATTTAGAGAGTCTGAAAAGGGTTTAAAGGAGACTCCAGGGGGGTTCCTTTTTCATGTGTTTGTATCCGTACGGGTCCGAAAAAGAGATAAAAGTTTACCCGGTTGCATTCTCATGTATTTACGAGCACGAGAAATAACAAAGACTAAGCTCAGTATGCCCCCAGCTTGAAAGTTGGTGGCTTGACTCCAGAATGATCATTAAAGGCTGGAGACATGCCCCCCAAGCTTCAATTCATTCACCGACTTTGAGGTTGTCACCAATTTCTGTGCTAGATGGAGAAAAAGGATACAGGTGGATGAAATGAAGGTTCAAAAATGATACCTAACGAAAGACTCGACTCGACATCTATGAGATCTGGCGAAAGACTCAACTTGAAGGGAGAGGTGATTGTTTCATTTTTTAACGAGCTTGACACAGTAAAAGAACTATGCTCAAGGTTCCAGGTTCAATCCCCAGATTGTTGTTTCATTTTTTAATGAGCTTGCTACAGAGAAGAAAACTATGTTCAAGGCCTCTATTTCATTTTTTAAAGAGCTTGCCACAGAGAAGAGAAACTATGCTCGTGGTTGCTTCTTGATCATGGCTTCCGAGAGGATAATGCTCTGGAAGGGTACCATGTCAAGGGACAAAACTCGGTCATGGCTTCCAAGAGATCTTCACCGGATGGAAGACAATCACTCTGGAAGGAACACATGTCGAGGGTCGTGATAGGAAGGAGGAGATCAGGCTCCAATAATCCTACCGAAGAGATCACCATGTCAACTACCAGATCCAAATCGTCGGAAGTTGAGGTCATGGGAGACAATGCCACATAATTGACATGCGGCGGGGGTGATACTGTCTGCATATAAGAACCACTTAGGGAGGTAACCCAGTCGGTGCCGATGAATGAAAGTTGATCAATAGTCACAATTCTTCCATCGTGAGGGAAAGATATCACACAGAAAAGAGTGGATACAATAGCTTTCATGGCATAGACATAATCCCGCCCAAGGAGTAAAGTGAAATCCAAGGGGTCTCAGACTACCATGACATCGATAAAGACAGTTTTCCCTCCCAATGTTACAGGAAACTGAGGGAGGATCCCTAAAGGTTGACTAGTTCTTCTATTAAAAGCTAATAGATTCTGTGTAACCGGTGCAAGCTGCGGACAACCCAAAGTGTACCAAGCAACAGAAGACAAAATACTAACGGATGCACCTTCATCTATCAGCATTTGAGGAACGTCCCGACCACGAATCTGTACTATAATCTGGAAAGGAATGTGGGAGGGAAGATGAGGTCTAGTTAGCGCACCCCAATCAAAAAGGATGGCTTCAGTACTTGGAGGGGGGTCCACAGGAGGAGGAGGAATGCCCTCGGGCATGGTAGAGTTTGTATTAACAAGAAAAACATGGCAGTATTGGGTTTACTCTCTAGAAGGAGGGTAGGATCGATCGATGATTGGATCGGATCGACCAATGGTGGACTTGGATAGACCACTTGGGCACTCTTCAGAGGAAGAGTGGGACTGACTGAGGAAGGGACTGGATCAACCACTTTGACATTCCTCAATGGAGGAATGGGATCGACCGATGGAAAAACTGGATCGACTGCTTGGGTTTCATTCTCCAAGGGAAGAATGGGGTCGATGGGTGGAATCGGATCGACCGCTTTGGTGTCACTCTCTAATGGGAGAGTGGGATCGATCGAGGATGAAAACAGATCGACCACTTTGGTATCACTCTTTTGATGAAGAGTGGGGCTGATCAATGACGGAACTGGATCAGCTATTTGGGTTCGTGGCTCAATCGAGGAGGAAACTAGATTGACCACCTAATCAACCGGACTAACCGGGGATGGAACCGGATTGACCAGTCCATCAACCAATGATGGGTCGAAGGAAAGCTTACGATAACCTTTTGGAAGTTGAAGTTTTTCTAAAAGAGAAGAAGCCTCGTCCATGCGAGGACAAAGGTGAGAGTAATGATTACCTTTACACAACATGCAAGGGAACTTGACAGTTTTCTTCTTCTTACCAACCTGAACATCACTAGTTGACGGGGGATCATCGACATGACCAGCAGAGATCGATGACATGGAGGACCACATTTCTAAGACCTGGGTAAGACCAGGGCAATCCCGCAGAAAGTGGTCACCCTTACAAAGGCTGCAAGGGAATTTGGGTTTTGGATTCTTCCTTTTAATTTTGTTGACCTCATCAACACTCCCAGTACTATTAATAGTAATTGGTTTCTTAGGGTCAACATCTGATGTTGTTGGGGCCTTGGTCCTTTTCGGGCTCTTCTTCTTCTTCTCTTTCTGTTTATTCTTCTTCTGATCAACCTTGCTACTTGCTTTAGAGCTTTCACTAGGCGAAGAAGGAGAAACGGAAGGAGACTTGATGGATGAAGAAGGCGAAAATTTGACATGAGGTTGATGTGTGGGTGGTGTATTGACATCCAAAGTATTAGGTGCAACTGAAACATTGGGAGGATTTGGGATCACCAGAGTGGGGAACAACCAAACTGGTAATCCAATAGTGAGTCCCGGAAGACTCAGTGTGGCAACATATGGAGGACCAAAGTTTCCAAACAAAGGAAAGGTATAAGGTTCCCCAGGAGAAGGGGTTCCTCCATTGGTACTCCCAGGATTCGATGCCATTGACACTGACTCGACCTAAGGTCCATTAAGTAAAAGAAACAGCATATGCTAATAGAATCTAAGAATCACAACCAAGCAAACAGGACCTTCTCTCGATGACCGTACTAGTTGGTGATGAAATCCAACGTCGTGTGATCAAGTCCAGAAGGGGCGGGGATAGGGTGGAATAGTTACAATGGCGACCTGCTTAACGGACATACGCCTTGGTGCAAGCTTCCACGCAGTAATTGTGGATTTACCCTCCAAGGAGCCCGAGTGAGTTTGACCAATGTCTGTTCTAGGTACAATGAGACTTCCCGTCACCGTCACCTTGTGTAAGACCCTAAATATTACGGCCACTAAGGTTACCAATTCGCAGTTAGCCCCTGGGCGGGAACAGTCGACAGTCCGATCCGAACGTACGGGCAGGGTATCGAGCCCAAAATCAGCTAAAAGGCTTCCACGTAGTAATTTTGGATTTACCTCGAAGTGATCCCCATAATACGATCTGACCACCACAATCAATTAAACCACGGAGGGTTAGTCCCCGTAGCTCACCCGAATGCGACCTCGTGTGTAACCCCTGTGTGAGAGGGGGATCCCAGGAAGACTTATACGATGATTGGATTTAACTCTCCCTAACTCAGGATGCTACTGTTTGTTTTGGAAACTTTGGAGAGTTATGCTCACAGCCCTAATCCAAAGTACTAAGCCTAATCTACTATTGGTGGAGGACCCTAGAAAAGAAAATTTTTTAGATAACTTTTAATTGGCGTTGATTTTATGGCTGTTCTTTATGCAAAAGGGGTGCATGGAAGTGAAACGAATGGAATTATGACTCAGTCCCAAAAATGCATCAAATATGATAAGCAGTCATTTCTTTTCGATGAACATCTATCTAAGAGAGAGTTATTTTCAGTAACAAGCACGAATAAGGAATATCCTCAAACAATTATATTTCTCAATCAAATCCTGATGTGATGCTAAAACTTTTGAGATGCCTTCTAACATGCACAATCAATCATGCAGATGATTTTTGTTGTTTGTATATGAATAATGATTAATTCAACACGACGCTTGTCTTGCTAATTACCTTCTTGTATGAATGGAAACCAAACTAGCACAAGCAAAAGTCATACAAACAATACACCCTTTCGTTGCAATCAAAACGAAAAGCGAAAGAAAAGAAACAATCAAAGAAAAATACAAACTTCAAACCCAAAAAGAAAAGGTTGAAGAACAATGATCTTTGACTAAAATCGAGATGAAGAGGTCTATAGGCCTTTGATGACCTTCACCAAGGTTTTTACTCAGTTGATGAGAAGAGAAACATGATGCATGGGTCTCAAACTCCAATCAACAAAAAAAACCAATAACAATAGTGAAGAAGGCTACAAGATCCAACTAGTAAGATGTTTATTCTTCAAGCAAAAGACAGATGTCAAGGCTGAAAAGGAAGAAACATTGGCTCACAAGGTTACTTAGCAGAGAAGACACAGAGGAAAAACCAAGAAAAAACAATTCTAGGAGGTTTTTTGGGCCAAAGAGGGCTGGCGCTCTATTGCCAAAGGCAAGGAGTGTTATAGCGCTCTGTGCAAGGCTATGGAGGAGTGTTGGTGCTCTGTTAACACTAGGACAGAGGCGCCAGGTTCTAAAACTCCCAAAAATGTCGAAAAATCAAAAAATTGCAATTCAATTCCGACAATTAAGCTAAGTATGATGGGGTAAGGAGACAATCAGCTCATGAAACCAATCAAAAGAGGAGTGAACCAAGTCTGAAACAATCAAGGGATAGAAGAATGTCAATGAGGAGAAAATCAAAGCAAGAAGTTTTGATTTGAGGCTATCTCCCCAGTGGAGTCGCCAGTTTCTGTTGTAGGAAAATCTCCCTGCGGACAGGTAGATCGCCTCTAAGAGCTTGACCCTAACTCTAGACAGAAAATGCTTAACATGGACAGTGACTTCCTTTCAAATCTATCTAAACTAACACACGAGAAGGAAGGATGATAGAAGTACCTCTTTATTGACGTTTTTCCCTGCACGCTCCGAGTTGCACTCCAATCCTTTGCTCCTCATTGAGTTCTGTGAACAAAACAAGATACGCCCACTTCCTACTCTATTGATGTTAGCTTGAAAACAAATCTATCAATTAATGATAAGTTCATGTGACATTAGACACAAACTAGAAAGAAACAGGCCAAGCGTGTCATATTGATGAGAATAATGACAGCAGTACTTACAATCGTAGATGCGAATGCGACAGCTTCGTCAAGTCCCCTTCGTCTAACCCTTGCCTGAAAGATCCACAACCTAGATAACAGCAGCTTCACTGATCACTCTCCTTTGGCTGACTGTGAGTTTCCTCCAAGATCATAAGTTTCATGTCTTTAGTTCTTCCCCTCAATCAGCTCTGTTCCAGCACCACTTATGAGATCATAAGTTTGGTGTGATTCTCCATTTCCAATCCCCCTTTCACCATTAGAAAGCTTGTTTATATAGCCTTGGAGAGGCTTTAACCACTTGAGATATCCTTGGGGAAGTTGAGGATTTTCCTCCTTCAGTTGAGGATCTGCCCTAGGATCATGGTTGGACTAGGGATTCGAATCCAA
>ML778228.1:1425588-1437305 GCA_009831015.1 Picea engelmannii
CTGCCACTTTTATGTGCTTGATGAACAATGTGCTCAGCAAATTCCTAGACAAATTTGTACTGGTTTTTATTGACGATATATTAATTTAATCCAAGAATAGAGAGGAACATGAGGAACATCTTAGACTTGTGCTTCAAGTGCTAGGAGAACATCAGCTCTATGCCAAATTTAGCAAGTACAACTTTTTCCAGAAGAAAATACATTACTTGGGCCATGTCATATATTAAGAAGGAGTAGCAGTAGACCCTGACAAGATCAGGTCTATCATGGAATGGCCTACCCCAAAGGATGTTTCAGATATCAGATCCTTTATGGGCTTAGCAGGATACTATAGGAGATTTATAAAAGGATTCTCCAAGATTGGTTGTCCAATCACTGCCCTCTAGAAGAAGGGAGCTAAATTCATGTGGACACGAGAATGTGAAGAAATATTTCAATCCCTAAAACATCTACTGACCCATGCACCCGTGCTAAAGATCATTGATCCTAAAAACGACTTCCTCGTGTGCATAGATGTCTGTAAGGAAAGTCTCGGAGGAGTCCTTATGCAAGGAGGAAGTGTAGTCTGCTATGAATCCCAAAAATTGAATGAGCACGAAGTCAACTATGTGACCCATGATCTAGAACTGGCCGCCATAGTGCACGCCTTAAAAATGTGGAGGCATAACCTCCTGGGAAGAAAATTTGTACTTATGACAGACCACTATGGATTGCGATATCTATTTGACCAACCAAAACTCAATGCTAGAAAAGCTAGGTGGATGGCCCTTCTTAGTGAGTTTGATTTTGAAATCAAACATATCAAGGGAAAGGAAAATAAGGTGGTTGATTCCCTTAGTAGAAGTATGAAAAAATCCCATCTGATAGTGGTGAGCACCTGCGAGACGAATGTCAAGGAAAGAGTCAGGAATGCACAAGAAACAGACACATTCTTCTAGGCCATGACCTCATACCTGGAGCAAGAACCCATAGGAATAAAGTATGAAGACTACCAAATGATAGATGGAGGTCTGCTAACTTACAGAAACAGATTGTATATTCCAGATTGTGATAACTTGAAGAGGTTCACAATGGATGAACTACATAAAAGACCATATACTGGTCATCTGAGATACCAGAAGATGATCACAGCCACTAGGAAACAATTCTATTGACCTGGATTAAAGAAAGACATAGATGAGTACTTAGCCAAATGCATAGAATGCCAACAGGTTAAAGCAAAACACCGACACCCAGCAGGATTATTACAACCTCTACCAATCCCGGAATGGAAGTGGGAAACCATTTCCATGGACTTTATCACTGGATCACCAACATCGACCAAACAAAATGACGTCATCATGGTAGTGGTGGATAAATTGAGAAATTCTGCCCATCTTATCCCCGTCAAATCGACTTGCAAGGCAATAGATATCGCCAGCATATTCATGAAGGAGATATTCAAACTACATGGTATGCCTAAAGAGATCATTTCTGACAGAGACACGAAATTTACTTCCAACTTTTGGAAATCTTTGATGGCTGGTCTAGAGACCAAATTATTGTTTAGCACTGCCTATCATCCTCAAACCAATGGACAGACGGAAAGAGTGAACCAAATATTGGAAGACATGCTAAGAATGCATGTAATGCATCAACCCAAGAAGTGGGAAGATTTACTGCCACTGGTGGAATTCGCCTACAACAATGGCTACCAAGAATCCCTGAAGATGAGCCCTTTTGAAGTCCTCTATGGTAGACCGTGCAATACTCCAGTCAGTTGGAGTAATCCCATGAACAGAGTTACTATTGGACCTGACATGTTGAAAGAAATGGAACAACAAGTGACTCAAATAAAACAAAATCTAAAGGTCGCTCGGAACAGACAGAAAAGTTACGTTGACCGAAAGAGAACTCCGAGAGAATTCAAGACGGGAGACCACATATATCTCAGAGTTAGGCCCAGGAAGAGTTCCCTGAGGATGGGAGCTTGTGCCAAGTTGGCACCTCGGTATTATGGACCCTTTGAAGTTCTAGATAGAGTGGGACCTGTAGCCTATAAGCTAGCACTTCCTCCCATAGTAAAAGCACATAATGTTTTCCATGTTTCATTATTGAAGAGATATGTACATGATTCTAATAATATAATTGACTGGTCTGTGATTCAGGTGGAACTGGAGGGAGAATTCCTTCCAGAAACTCAATGCATACTGGACAGAAAGGAAACCCCACTCAGGAACTGAACCATTGCACAGGTCAAGGTGCAGTGGAAACATTTTGGCTCAAATGAGGCTACGTGGGAAATGGAAGATGCCATGAAATAGGCATATTCGATTTTGTTTACTTTTGTGCATACACGTCATATTGATAGATAGAACATAGAGAACGATGTTCCTTTAAGGGGGAGGGAATTGTAACACCCTGTTTCCCCCAATCTATAAAAATAACTATCTTGGCCAAGAACTATGGCAAACTCAAAGATGTGAATGTTTGATTTGACGGACCTTTGCATAAAAGGTCAAAGAATGTAAATTATATAATGAATATGTGTTGCATGACTGCTGAGAAGGGGATGTGCTAAAAGACACCATGATGGCTAATGAGAGGTGGTGGGACCTGTAATGGTTGTGTTAACTTCCACCGAGCTAGTACCGTACTGGTTTATACTTGCTCACAAACCAAAGCAGCTCTCTGATCCTGGAATGGATTTCTTGTCAGATTGGTAGGTGGGAAGGCTCCTCAAGAGTTAATGAGGGGATGGGGGTGAACCACCCATCCGTAACAGCCCTCAGACCTGACCACGGACGGCGGAATTCGCGCCACATGCAACCTTGCAAACAAAAATTGGCAAGAGAGGAAATGTGGTAAAGGAGGAAGAGCAGTGCACGCGACGGGAATCGCGAAAGAGATTGGAGAAACCCTGGAAATGCAAGGAGTTATAAATACCAGGAGAAGGAGAGTAACCTTCATCCTAGATTATATTTCCTGCATCAGGAAAAGGAGAGTAACCTTCGTCCTTGATTTATGTTGAGCTGGAAGTAGGAGACTGAACCTCAAAGCATCATGGTCTAGCTCGGGGGTGGCTAGTGGTAAATCCGTTTGGAGTCACTGAGCCTATGGTTGGGTGGAAACGAGCACCCCTCTCAGCATTTGCATCACACCTGGTAGATCTGATAAGTGTTTTATACCTTGTATTTCGAACTAAATATCATGAATACATGCTTATGTTTATATGCCCATAATAATTTCTGGGAAGAATGATTGCCTGGTGTGTTAGACTGGAAACAATGGATGCATGTGTATGCTTACATGCCATAGTCGGCTTCTGTACAAAGGATTAAGTTTGGGGCATGAGTTCGCTCCACTGAGAACCATCTTGTTTGCTTAACTCTCGTAATGTTCTGGGAAGGCTCCTCGAGAGTACTCTTCCCCGGAGATTACCCCATAAACCTTGGAACCATCTGAAGGTTCATGCGATCTGGGTCTGGAAACCTTATGCAAGGAAGGATAGCCCTTTAAGGTCTCGGAGTTGTGGGAGTTTGAAGCCCCGAGAAGTTGAACTTTGTGATTCAAGCTCAGAAGGGATAGCGAGCCCAATTATAGAAAGAGAGAATACCCTAGATCTGTCGAGACCGATGGATCTAGAGAAGGAGTGCAGGCGTTAACACCTTGACCCTTTCAGCCTTCGCATGTAGCGATGGGATTCCGGACCGTAGATCCAAGGATCTGACAGAGCCTTATTGACCGTCGATCTTAGTCTTTGTATAGGTAGGAGAGTACCATTTCGCTAACTCGCGGCTTGGAGTGGTCAAGGGTAGGGCTGCATGAACTCATGATTCACAAGATCGCGACGTGATCATGACTATTGGATCCAAGGCAGGGGAGAACCTTTGGATCAGAACTTTCATGGTTATCGCCTATCGGGAGTTCGAAACTTGAGGGAGTTTCTTTTCGATTATAGAAGTCGTGAAGTGTCGAGCGTCGAGGGCTCATGCAAACACGTGACCCATCCATAAGTGGGGACCGCGTGGTTGATAGGTGGCGTAACAACAAGCACCCAAAGAAAGGTGGGAACGGGTGAAAAGTGATGGACACATGTCGCCTAGGAAGGAGTCAACCCATTTTTGACTTATCGTATCTCGCGAACTCGCGAAGGAAGAGCATGAGGGCTCAACGCTCCAACTTGTGAAGTCGTGATATGCGAGTAGCGCTAGTATTTAGCCTAGGAAGTGGGTGACTGGTGGTGGACATGTGTCACATGGGGAAAGAGTCAACCCACTGTTGACTTATCATGGCTCGGGGTTTCGCAGGATGAAGACGTTGCACCTTGATCGCTAAGGTCATGAAACACCGAGAGACGAGGTCTCGTGCGACGGGCGACGGTGACACAGCTCGTGAGCATAGTATAGCGGGGTTGACAAGTGGCGTGTGCATGTCGCTTTGGCAGAGTCCACGCAACATTGACCTCTCGTGTCTCGGGGATTCGTGAAGGAGAAGCACGAGAGCTCAACACCTCAACTGGCGAGGTTGCGAGTGGTGCTAGTGTCTGGCCTAGCCTATGGTTACATGTAGCAAGCACTAGTGAGGAGGGAGCCATATCCATATAGTATCTCGGGTATCGGTGTTTGGAGAAAGGGGAGTCGAGAGCCTTGATTCCCGACTCGCGAGTTGCAAAAGGCGCTTGCGCTAAGGCCAGCTTGTGGTCGTTTGGGGGAGGATAAGGGAAGAGAGGGTCTGCTCTAGGCCCCATAGAAGTCCCAAGGATTCTATCCCTTGAAGAAAAAGACGAAAAATATAAGTTGTTGTAGTGGATGTGTGACATTCTTTCTATCATGATATTCACCTGTGTTTCCTCATCCAGAACACAGTCAATGTTGAAGTCTCCTATTCTTGTTTCTATGCACTCTTTTTCTTTGAAGATCTCTAATAAGTTGACATTTTTTTTATCATTCAAGATTTCTTTCATTTGTAGCAATACATTCTCTTATTATTTCTGTGGTTCTACCATGGCATTAGTTTCTTGATCTTCCTTAGGGTTTTCTTGTCTCATATTCATTCTTTCAACCTTTGCAATCATTCTAGGGAAATCAAAAACTTCATGGTCCATAACTTTACACCAAAAGCAACTAGGACCTCTACCAAAGCATTCCTTAGCAAGATGTCCCGGTCTTTTGCAACTATAGCACATAGTTAATCCTCTCTTTCTCTTGAACGATCCCCAACCTTTCCTGTACTATGCACTAGGATCATAGTAACTAACCTACAAAAAATTATTACTAGGATCCTGCATCCATTTGTTAGTCCAAACATTCTTTCTATTCATAGGAATAACATATCTTTCATCATTTCTATCAGATCTACTCATATCAAATCTTCTTTCTTCTAGTTGTGCCCTAGTTTTTAGGCTGTTGATCACTATAATTGCTTAATTAAGTTAAACAATCAAGTGCTACATAAATTGACAACCTAGGGAAGTCTGTTTATTTCAAAGGTAACCACGCACTATATATGCTCAATTCCAAAAGAAGCCTAGAGTTGTAGTAAAGGAAACTATATTAATCACACTTGCCTTGAATGAACTGAAGTTCTAGCTCACATCATAGAAAAGCAACCTACTTATTGCAGAGCTTAAAGGGATGATTACTCTAAAGAATCCTGGATTACATTAAAATAACAACTGCAACAGGAAAGAACAACTATTCTTTAACCAGAGAACAGGACCCTATTCCCAAGCAGGAACTTCAGCACTTTGTTCTGATTAACACACTTTCATGAATTCATTAATGCATTGAAGGCTAACTATTCTAACAGAGAACAGGACCCTAATTCCTTCCCTTAAGCAGGAACCTTCAGCACCAGTCTCTGATTAGCACACTCATGAAAATAAATGAAAGCCAACTACTTCTAACAGAGAACAGGACCCTAATTCCTTCCCTTAAGAAGGAACCTTTAGTACCAGTCTCTGATTAGCACACATCATGAAAATAAATGAAAGTTGGTTACTTCTAACAGAGAACAGGACTCATAATTCCTTCCCTTAAGAAGGAACCTTTAGTACCAGTCTTTGACACTCATGAAAATAAATGAAAGTTGACTACTTCTAATAGAGAATAGGACTCCTAATTCCTTCCCTTAAGCATGAACCTTTAGTACAAGTCTCTGATTAGCACACTCATGAAAATAAATGTAAGATGACTATTTCTAACAGAGAACAGGACTCCTAATTCCTTCCCTTAAGCAGGAACCTTTAGTACCAGTCTCTGATTACCACACTCATAAATGAAAGCTGACTACTTCTAACAGAGAACTGGACTCCTAATTCCTTCCCTTGAGCAGGAACCTTCAGTACCAGTCTCTGATTAACACACTTCTTCAAATTCATCACACAGGATCGCCAACTAAAATAATTAACAATTATCCAAGAATAACCACATGAAAACAATGTAAGGTTTAGTAAGACAGAGTTCAGTAACGTTTCAGCAAAGCAAAATTCATTAAAGTAGTGTTTCAGCAAAATAGAAATTAATCAAGGCATAAACAGAAATCACACTAACACACTATAAAACTAACGGGTGAATCTTGTGAAGAAGGTGGGCCCTCCCTTCTCACAAGATTCCCCTAAGACAAAGAGACTAGAGAAGGATGCTCAAAACAGTATTTTATTCATCTATCAATGTATCATATTACAATCTGAAAATGAAGTACGTCCTTCTCTCTGTGAAACTTTTTTAGTACAAAAAACTGCCCCCCTTCGAATGATGATTTCCTCTTATAAAGAGGGAATCCCTTCGATACAATTGATCAAAAATTATAGATGTATATCTGAGTCCTATTCTTAGTCAGATCGACTTTCTAAACTGGAATAGGATATCCTAGTCTCCCGCAACAAAATGCTATTACAAGTGCTGAATGAGGTGTTGTTGTTACGGCTGGAGTAACAGTTCTTCTTGCTGTTGTTGCATGTTGTTTCGGCATCGCAAATCGCGGGTTGTTTTAGCCACGAGATTTACGCTCTGACTATTTCAGCACTTCTCAAGTAGCAGCGATGGTTGATGCTTGGCTCACGATGTGGTTGTTGTAGTCAATTTGTGTGAGTTGTTGTTGACCACGGACTGTGTAACGACTTCCTTTGTGTTTCAGCATCGTTGACCATAGACTGTGTAACAGCTTCCTCTTTGTTTTAGCATCGTTGACCATGGACTGTGTAATAGCTTCTATTTTTCAGCATCTTCGACCATGGACTGTGTAGCAGCTTCTGTGTTTCAGCATCGTCGACCATGGACTGTGTAACAGCTTCTGTGTTTCAGCATCGTCGACCATGGACTGTGTAACAGCTTCTATGTTTCAGCATCGTCGACCATGGACTGTGTAATAGCTTCTGTGAATTGTTGTTTCAGCAACAGGCCTCAAATGCTAATCTGCAGTTTGAACTGTTTCAGCACTTATACATTTCTAATCAATGGTTAAGTACGAGAGTAATGTGAAATTATATGCAAAACAGATTAAACGTATAGTAAAGAGAAGAGACGTTATATACCTTTGGAAAGATAAGATAAAGTGATAATATAAGTTTAAATGTGAGTGATCAAGAGTGTAATGGTGGCAAAAAGTATGGGCAAAAAGGTACATTGTGTGGTCCTAACATCCCACCCAACTTAAAGTGTTGCATGTCCTTAGGAAACTTCACTCTAAATCAGAGTCTGAATACCGACTATGAGTGTGCAAGTTACTCAAGCAGTAGTTGTGGGAGGTACTGTCCGTTGGTGCTCTGAACCCTTGGACCCATTGTAACCTTTGCCAAGCTGTTGTTTTTGTCTTCTTAGGTAGCTTATAATGGATTTGATATCTTTCTATTGGTAACCAGAGGATAGGAAAATAAAACCGGTACCCTATCCAGCTTTCAACACATTGCTGAACAAACTGGATGTAGTTAGGTACCCTGGAGATTTCTACCTCAAGATTAGTAGGGCTAAAAGGATTGTGTTCCTGTCTTTTCTCAGTGGATTGCTGCCAAAACAAGTTATTTTCCTGGAGGGCAGCAATATCTATAAATCTAATGAAGTGTTGACAATCCTGAAGCACTGTTGATTGTAGCTACTGAACATATTTAGTCATCCCTGGTTTCTTAAAGAACTGATAATATTCTGTGAGCTCCTGGCATTGGGACTTGAATTACCTTGTAGCTTGCTTGATAGTAGATATCCCCACATTGACAACACATATACTCTTTACACGGGCTCTCTGTTGTAGTCCCCTCTGACATGGTTTCTATACAAGCTAGGGTGTGCAAATTAAGTTCATTTTCATATGCTTCCTTTGCCATGGCTAGTTCTTGCTTGTATGCTTCCAGTTCAGACTTTAGAAACTCATTTTCTTCTAAGACAGAGGCCATTGTTGGTTCTGGTTGAGGGGTGACTGGTTCTTGTGTAGCAGTCACGGCTGTACTAGCTGGTTCTTGTGGAGCAGCTACATAGGCAGCTGCTTCTTTTGTTTCATCTTCTTGATGTAAGGAGAGTAATGTTGCAGCACCCTGGACCTCTGATTCTTGTATCTCAGTGTCAATATCAGCAGCTGGTTCTTGTGTTTTAGCCGTAGCTAGTTATTGTGTGGCAGCTATGGCTGGTTCTTGTGTTTCAGCCACTGAATGAGTAACTGGTTCTTGTGTTTCAGCTACTGAATGGGTAGTTGGTTCTTGTGTTTCAGCTACGGATTGGGTAGTTGGTTCTTGTGTTTCAGCTACGGAATGGGTAGTTGGTTCTTGTGTTTCAGCTACAGAATGGGTAGTTGATTCTTGTGTTTCAGCTACTGAATTTGAAACAGATGATGTCGCAGCACCCTGGGCATCTGGTTCTTGTGTTTCAGTGCATGTGGGTGGAATAGGCAAAGATTTCGGCATTTGAGAGGTTAGAGGTGTACGGGGTATTAGTCGGATGGGTTGGGGTTCTAGGGTAGTGGAAATAATGGCTGGCCTTGTTGAGGTCCTTGTTCATTTTCTTTGTAAGAAGGGCAGGAAGAAAGGGATTTGCTTTCGTTTACGTGGGGGTTTTTCCTCAATGATGGGGCAGGGGAAATTATCTGGCTCAGAATCATCACTAAGAATATGAAGGGCGGGAGTGGATGATTCTAGTAAGGTGTGAGGCGGGCTTGGTATGATAGGGGAGTTAATTGGACTGATGGGTTCTGTAGGCAGACTGTTAGGTACTTCTGGAGAGTCTGGGGGGTTTTGCGGTTGCTGCTCCTGGAGGTTTTTGGGAATTTCAGCAGCACTTTGGGGGTTTATGGGTGGGTTGTTTAGTGGAGGGTTTTGTTCGGCAAAACCCCTTTGGATAAGAACTTGGATGAGACAGTGATGGGTGAGTGAAAGGGTGGGATCTTTAGCCTTTCTGCAGTAGTGTACCATATTTTTAAGACAACCAAGCAAATAATAAGGAATATTCACCCGTCTATTATGTCGTAAATGAGACAACAAGACAAAATCGTGTTGGTAGACTACCTGGTATCGGCCTTCGCATGTGAGTTAGTGTTTGACAAATTTTTCAACTTCCGGCCATGGAGGCGGCAAGGAGCTGAGTCGGATACCCTGGCCTTTGGGTTCAATTCATTCTTCTGGCAGGAAGAAGTTCTGTTGGGCATTTTGAATGATATGTTTACGACTGAACATGCGGATTCCATTGATGGGGAGACCCGAAACCTGTGCTATATCCTCTTCTGTTACTGAAATTAGGACTCCTTGAACAATGGAATGGTCTTCCTGAAGGTTTTGAGCGAATTGCAGAACCTGTTTTTATCATACCCCTGGAGTATCTGAAAATAACTGAGCCATCATGCCTGCTGAAAATTTTGATAAGCTTCTGGATACAGTTCTAATAGGGCTATTGTGGTAGGTTCGTACCGTAGAACAGAGCCTCCCATAGCTACCAGCTTGGTAAAATACACCGTCAAAGAGTTTGAGTAACAGCTTCTGCGCAGAGTGAGTTTTCCGAGTGAAGGTATGAAAATGGTGGTAAAGCAAGCGAAAGGATGGTAAAATAGGAATGGCGGTAGTGGATTCGTGTGAAATGATGGTATAAAAGGTTTGATATGTCCTCCCCTCCTGTCAAGTGCGGATAATAATGATTACACTTGAGTGGTCATAATGATTTGGAATCTTCTCATTAACTATAGCTTAACTGTATTACATAAAATTTACATACCTTGCCTTACCTTCTGATTCGTGTTGCAAACAAAATATAATGCCTGTCCATGATAGTTCTGCAATGGTTGTGGCGGAGACTTTTGATTTGTTAGATAAATTGTATCAAGGATTTGTTGACTGGAAGGGCGAACTATAGTATGAGAGCACAAAAAGCTTGTTGACAGATAATGTTGAAAAGTCGGTGTTTCAACAACAGAAGAAACGAGGCGAAACAATTGTTGGACGGTGTTGTTTCGTCGATGAAGAAATGTGAAGAATTGTTGAACAATGGTGTTTCAGCAATGGGGAGAAGTTTGTTGTCAATGGTGTTTCAGCAATAGAAGAAATGGTAAAAGGTTGTTGACAGTGGTGTTTCAGCAACAGAAAAGAACGGGGCGAAACAATTGTTGGACAGTGTTGTTTCATCAATGAGGAAATGTGAAGAACTGCTAGACTGTAGTATTTTGGCAATAGGGAGAAGGTGAAAAGTTGTTGGGAATGGTGTTTCAGCAATAGTGGAAATGGTAAAAGGTTGTTGACAGTGGTGTTTCAGCAATGAGGAAGTCAAAAAGTCGTTGAACAATGGTGTTTCAGCAATGGGAAAAATTGTCTCTTCGTAAAATAGGATCGTCCTTTCCTAGTAGCCTGTGCTTTGATCAGGAATCTGCAAAAATCGATTGTAACATGGTATTTCTTGACAGGGATTATTAGTAAATAAAATCTAATCTACTACTAAAGAAATTAACTTAAAAGAATTAATTGCAATGAGGGGTAGAGGCCTCCTCTAAGAAGACATAATGGGAGTCTGCCATGCATGCAGCCTTAAAATCTTCTTTGGAAATAGGGCGCTGGTACAGACGGAGCCGATGACCATTTACAAGTAACGGTGTTTTGGAGTCATCGATTGTGAGGAGCCTTACTGTTCCATTGGGGAAAACAGTGTCTACTTCGTAAGGTCCAAGCCATCTTGTACGTAGTTTCCCTTGAAATTATTTGAACCGAGAGTCATACAGTAGGGCCCAATTACCTTTTAGGAACTGCTTGTTCTTGATAGTTTTGTCATGCCATTTTGATCTTTGCTGTTGAATTATGGTTGTTTGTTGAATGGCATCTAGTCTTTTCTCCTCCAATTCATTAAGCTGCTGCAACCTGGTTGTCTGTGCATCGGTCAAATCAAGGTTGACAGCTAGAGCAGTCCTTAAGGTTTTTATTTCAAATTCCACAGGAAAGACAACACTCTTTCCATAGACTAATTCATAGGGAGAGAATCTTGTAGTATTTCTCCAGGTAGTTATGTAGGCCCATAATGCTTCAGGGAGCCTGTAGGACCAATCCTTTCTATTTTCCTTCACTGTTTTTGTTAGAATGGATTCTATTACTTTGTTTGTGCTTTCCACCTGTCCATTGGCTTGGGGGTGGTCTGTTGTAGTCATTCTATGCTGAATATGATATTTGTGAAGGGTGTCTTTGAAACCATGAGAAGTGAAAGGAGGTCCTCCATCTGTAACCAATTCTCGTGGCACTCCAAATCTGATGAAGATGTCTTTAAATAAGAAATTTATAA
>ML778228.1:1441119-1465818 GCA_009831015.1 Picea engelmannii
TTCCTCCCTCTTTTCTCTTGTTCGGCAGTAGTCCTAGTATTTGTTCAGGAATTTCTGTTTCATTTGGTCCCATGTTGTGATTACATGGCCTCCAAGACTCATAAACCATCTTAGTGCATTCCCTTTTAGTGTTGCTGGAAATAGCTTTAATTTTTTAGTATTGGAAACGTAATCATAACTTTTGCATAATATATCAAACTCAAAAAGAAATTCATCAGGATCTTCTGAAGACAAACCATGAAAATTAGGTAGTGTTGAGAGTGGAATTTTTTTCATGGGGGCTACTCCTCTAGGAAGATTTCCAATAGGAAATCCTAATGTAGAGAAAGAGTTTTCATCATTTACCTCTCCTTCAGGACCTGCCTGTTCTTTGTGATGCAATTCTTCATTGTACTCATCCATGTTTTCTTCTGTCTACTCCCCTGCTGCGCTTGCTCTGTCCTCAATGTTTCCTGCTAGTTTCTGGACTGTCTCAGGACTCCAAACTTCTTTCCCTGTTTCAAAGTTTGCTTGAAATGAAGGCTGGGATTTTTGTTTCCGAAGGTTTGGTCATTGAGCAACAAATTCAGACTTTGATATAATTTCGTCAATGTAAGTCTTTCTTCCTCCTTTTCCTTTTCCCTTGCCACCTGTAGGGTCAGTATCTTTGGGGTCTTCGTGTCCTTTCATGCAATCTTTGTATCTGAAAAATCATAAGTGCTTTTGAAATCTAAAATTACCTTCCCCGGCAACGGCGCCAAAATGTTGGTCACTATAATTGCTTAATTAATTTAAACAATCAAGTGCTACATAAATTGTCAACCCAGGGAAGTCTGTTTATTTCAAAGGTAACCACGCACTATATATGCTCAATTCCAAAAGCAACCTAGAGTTGTAGTAAAGGAAACTATATTAATCACACTTGCCTTGAATGAACTGAAGTTCTAGCTCACATCACAGAAAAGCAACCTACTTATTGCAGAGCTTAAAGGGATGATTTCTCTAAACAATCCTGGATTACATTAAAATAACAACTGCAACAGGAAAGAACAACTATTATGTAACCAGAGAACAAGACCCTATTCCCAAGCAGGAACTTCAGCACTTTGTTCTGATTAACACACTTTCATGAATTCATTAATGCATTGAAGGCTAACTATTCTAACAGAGAACAGGACCCTAATTCCTTCCCTTAAGAAGGAACCTTCAGCACCAGTCTCTGATTAGAACACTCATGAAAATAAATGAAAGCTAACTACTTCTAACAGAGAACAGGACCCTAATTCCTTCCCTTAAGCAGGAACCTTTAGTACCAGTCTCTGATTAGCACACATCATGAAAATAAATGAAAGTTGGTTACTTCTAACAGAGAACAGGACTCCTAATTCCTTCCCTTAAGCAGGAACCTTTAGTACCAGTCTCTGACACTCATGAAAATAAATGAAAGCTGGCTACTTCTAACAGAGAACAGGACTCCTAATTCCTTCCCTTAAGCAGGAACCTTTAGTACCAGTCTCTGATTAGCACACTCATGAAAATAAATGTAAGTTGACTATTTCTAACAGAGAATAGGACTCCTAATTCCTTCCCTTAAGCAGGAACCTTTAGTACCAGTCTCTGATTACCACACTCATAAATGAAAGCTGACTACTTCTAACAGAGAACTGGACTCCTAATTCCTTCCCTTAAGCAAGAACCTTCAGTACCAGTCTCTGATTAACACACTTCTTCAAATTCATCACACAGGATCGCCAACTAAAATAATTAACAATTATCCGAGCATAAACCACATGAAAACAATGTAACGTTTAGTAAGACAGATTTCAGTAGTGTTTCAGCAAAGCAGAATTCATTAAAGTAGTGTTTCAGCAAAACAGAAATTAATCAAGGCATAAACAGAAATCGCACTAACACACTATAAAACTAACGGGTGAATCTTGTGAAGAAGGTGGGCCCTCCCTTCTCACAAGATTCTCCTGAGACAAAGAGACTAGAGAAGGATGCTCAAAATAGTATTTTATTCATCTATCAATGTATCATATTACAATCTGAAAATGAAGTATGACCTTCTCTCTGTGAAACTTTCTTAGTACAAAAAAATGCCCCCCTTCGAATGATGATTTCCTCTTATAAAGAGGGAATCCCTTCGATACAATTGATCAAAAATTACATATGTATATATGAGTCCTATTCTTAGTCAGATCGACTTTCTAAACCGGAATAGGATGTCCTAGTCTCCGGCAACAAAATGCTATTACAAGTGTTGAATGAGGTGTTGTTGTTACGGCTGGAGTAACAGTTCTTGTTGCTGTTGTTGCATGTTGTTTCGGCATCACAAATCGCGGGCTGTTTCAGTCACGGGATTTGCACTCTGACTGTTTCAGCACTTCTCAAGTAGCAGCAATGGTTGATGCTTGGCTCACGATGTGGCTGTTGTAGTCAATCTGTGTGAGTTGTTGTTGACCACGGACTGTGTAACGACTTCCTTTGTGTTTCAGCATCGTTGACCATAGACTGTGTAACAACTTCCTCTTTGTTTCAGCATCGTCGACCATGGACTGTGTAATAGCTTCTGTATTTCAGCATCGTCGACCATGGACTGTGTAGCAGCTTCTGTGTTTCAGCATCATCGACCATGGACTATGTAACAGCTTCTGTGTTTCAGCATTGTCGACCATGGACTGTGTAACAACTTCTGTGTTTCAGCATCATTGACCATGGACTGTGTAACAGCTTCTGTGAATTTTTGTTTCAGCAACAGGCCTCAAATGCTAATCTGCAGTTTGAACTGTTTCAACACTTATACATTTCTAATCAATGGTTAAGTACGAGAGTAATGTGAAATTATATGCAAAATAGATTAAACGTATAGTAAAGAGAAGAGACGTTATATACGTTTGGAAAGATAGGATAAAGTGATAATATAAGTTTAAATGTGAGTGATCAAGAGTGTAATGGTGGAAAAAAGTATGGGCAAAAAGGTACATTGTGTGGTCCTAACACAGGCTAGGACAAAATTTATCAAACATACCTAGATTCTTACCTTTCCAATCAAAACTTTTCACTGTTCTTACCTTTATCAGAGCACAAAGCTTCAATATCTTACCTCTTTTCTTCAGATCTGACTTCTCTTCTTAGCACAGAGCTTCACAAGTCAAGTAGAATACTACACACTAGGGCAACAGATCTACACACAGAGCTTTCTCTTTTCTTCAGTTCCCAGCAATCATAGTTTCATGTCCTGGTAACGGAACCATTTGTTGGCACAGGGGCAGACCCAGGGTTCAATGCTTCAACAATGCACCAACAAAACCCTAACTACCAGCCCTTTCGGCAACACCTGCGAATCAGATGAAGTCTCACCCGAGGTAGAGGCAGGGGTGGTTGCAGGACTCCAGTGTCTGCAACCTTAGCTGGGACACAGATCTTTTATTGTAACACCTTAACAGACCACTTAGAAGTTATAGATCATTAGTATTCAACCTTAATTCACAGCGTAGATAAACCCTAACAAGAGATCAACACAGTATTCACCCAAATCTAATATATTCAAGCACTAAGCACATTCACATAGGTTAGATCTAGCATTCATCCATATTATTAAGCACAAAGCATCAACAGATCTATCTATCATTCATCTATATCAAATAACTAAGCAAGTAAACACATCAATACATCGCACAAAGCAAAGCAACATAGAATATACGTGGTTCACCCCCAGCCTGGGGTTACGTCCACCAACTCTTCTTCTCTTTTATTCTCTTCTGTCAATCTTCTACATGCACAGAGCCACAAGATCCTACTCCGCATAGGACAAGAGATCTGCACGCACTTCACTATATCCTCCTTCCTCGAGCTAGATTACAGCACAAAGCCTTTAAACAGCCTCTTACAGTCACTTGCACTTAGCTCTTCAAGTTCTCAACATAGCATGCACAAAGCATTTACAATTTTCACTCAGCACTTTGGCTAGGTACCAATCCTCCCTTTTCTTTCCTTTCTTACATCGCCTAGACTTCTATTTATACATTACAAAAAGGGCCTACACATGGGTAAACCCATGGGCCGACATCCCCATACCCATTACATAAGCCCAAAACCCAAAAATCACTAAACAAGGGGTCGAGATCCCGTGATATCCGCTTCGACTTGCGCTCCACCTTCGACAACCTGTCGAAGTCCCAAAATAGGTCAAACATAACCAAGGATCCTCAAAACTTGGTCAAGGGCCAACAAGCACTCGGATGCGTAATTCAGGGAAAATTCCAACATGATTTCATCATTGTATCCCTGTAATCATAACACATACTCCATACATCCTGCTCATCCCATAATTTCTTTGATGTCATCATAAAAATTAAGCAACATTGGTTCAGTCGGCTCTTAGTGGATTAATAATCCTCCCATGGATCCTTTCCTATGTTAACTCTAAGTGTTTGTGTTTGTAGAGCTATGTGAATTATGGGGTGGTGAGTTCAGGATTGTAGCAATAAGGGTGGTGGATTGGGGAACCGTGAATATGGAAATGATGATTTGATATGGAGGTTATAGAAGAATGATATAGATACATTACATTAGAACAAACTTTTTGAAAAACTGGATAGGAACATATACATGTCATGTCTTACCTTGAATGGTTGTACGAGTACGACACTGATCAAGTCCTGGCAACAAACAAAGGAGTCTCATCAATGGTCCTAACTGTAATTGCAACGTCATCATTGTTGGTTTCGTCGACCGGAATGGTAGCATGGTGATTCTCAAATTAACAGCTACAAGTGGAGTTGCAACAATGTGAGTTGCATCAATGAAACTACATAATTGGTAGTGTGTCTCTCTGGTGGGGGTACGAATTGCAATATAGGTGATGGAGGGGAAAAGTGAGGGTGGAAATTGAAAAAAATGGAATGAATCTCTGAGTGGAGTTGTAACAATGTGAGTTACAAAAATGAAGCTCTGAGTGGAGTTGCGATGATGTGAGTCGTAGCAACGAAGTTGCAACAATCAAAATGAAATGGCTAAGACTTATTAGAGGGATAAAGTCACGACAATGAGAATTGCAGCGATGAAGCTGCAGCACGGATTTTGCATTAAGTGGTGCGGATTCGAGTCACAACATTGGTGGTGCATGGAAAATGTGGAAAGTGAGAACATGAAAGGAGGCTACGCGTGGATTTGCAATGATGTGAGTCACAACAATGAAGCTACAATATTGAAAATAGAATGAGATTTGAGTAAAAAGGGAAACTTGTGAGTTTTTTGGCATGAAGGTGTTGAAATATTAATTATTGCAAGGATTAATTAATTATCAAAAGAGATTAATTAATTATTGGAGGGATAATTAATTATTGAAAAATATTAATTCTCGAAAGTTTAGATATTGGAAGATTGGTTTTCATTGATGTCAACCCTTGAACAAAGTTGCATGGAAGTAAAAAATATATAATAGGTTGCATGTGAGTTGCATTCCATCATGAGTTGCATATCAGTTTCATGTCATTAAGAAATTTCCCTTTAAAAAACATAGAAGAGTCAATTACAAATCATTTCTATGTAATCACTTATGAGAATACAGGTTGGAGATATGAGATAGTGAGTCGAAGACAGAGAATTCTAGTAAAGTAAGGATTTTTCAAGAGCCAATAGTATGAAGAAGGGGTTTCGTACAGGAATTCCTTGATTATCTCAGTGGGTTTCAAGAGGAAAAACATAGACATCTGCGGCCTGCAGTGAGGACAAACGCAGATACCCGCGAGCAGACAGTACACATAGTCACGTGCCTATGAGGAAAATTTGTGAAGACCAGGGATCTAAAGCTCAAATCAGATATAGGATTGAAGTTGTGTCTTCATGTGTGTGTTAGCGTGAGTAATCTAAAGAAATCAGGAACATGTATGTCTCAGTGATTCATAAGCAATTGATTTGGAGAATTCTCTTGTGGATCTTGGTATGAGGTGTGTGTGGTTGCAATCTTGATGAGATATTGATATCATTAGAAGTATTAGGAATATCAGAGACAACAACATCAATAGGTTATCAGTGACAGAGGTAGTGATATATTGGTCTACATCTATATTTCAGGATGGTTGGACGGGGCAAGGAAAGGGGGTTGTAGCCTCCTTCTGGTTGGAGCCAGAAAAATATGGAGTTGGAGCTTCCTTCAGGTTGCAGCCTATAAACAGGGGATTGGAGCCTCCTTTGAGGTGTAGGTGGAGAAATAGGAATTTGATGCTTCCAATTAATGTACTCTTTGATCAACAAGAAAAACATTCTATGTTTTTTTCCCGCATTCGGTTTCCATGTAAAATTCTGGTGTACTTTATTTATGTGATGTTTATGGTGTTGATGATATTTTGAATTCTCATAATAAGAGGTTTTATATTGTGATTAAAAGCACTAGTTGTGATCATATTGATTCACCCCCCCCCTCCCCACCATCTCTCTCGGTATTCTAACAATTGGTATCAGAGCTGGTTGTTTAGGAAGCAATCTAACAACTAGAAGGGAAATATAAAATACGTTAATATTGGAGAAACAAGGTTTGATGGTCAAAACTATAACTTTTGGAATAAAAAGATGAAAACCTTTTTACAGGCACTGGGATTTGATGTTTGGAAATAATTAGTAGATGGGTATACAACACCAGCCACTCCCCCAACTGACAGAGATGGAAATAAACTCAGTGAAAACAAATGAAAGTTTGAAGGTACTATTCTAAGTAGTTTAGTTGATTTAGTATTTGTCAAAGTTATGCATTTTGATAGTGAAAAGGATCTTTGGGATAAAATCTGAAAGATTTATGAAGGGGAAAGGCTCAATCCTGTGACTCCTCCCAGATTTTGAGAGCATAGAGAACAACAATATTGACTCCAGATAGCTGAGATGGAGAAAGAAGCAAGGGAAGTGGAAGAGTTGTTCGACAAAGCTATGCAAATATGGACTATCCTGGAAAAATATGAAAAGGTCTAATAGTGGGACCAAGAGGAGGAGAGAATCAACACTGCCATACAAGAGGTAAAGCAATGGTATAAAACAATGAGCATCACGGAGCTCTTGAAGGGCACTCAAGAAATGAAGATTCTGCGGGCAGAGTTGAAAACATCATAGATATAGAAGCAAGAAAGACATAATGAATTGGAACCCCTCCAAGAACAAGGAGCATAGATGATCACGCAGTTGGAGGAAGAGAAGAAAAGTATGTTACACACAAAAACAAAGAGCACAACATTAATGCAGGAAGAGATAATAACACAGATAGTAGAGGCACTAACAAGCAAAGTTGCGCATATGAGAGAAAAATGAAAGGAACTAGCATAAACGTTCCACAGCTTGGACATGGAAGTCTAGGGAGTGCGCACGACCTAAGTGGCTCGAGACGATCCACATGTCAGTGTTGGGGGCTTGCTGCACGTAGGCCTATTTTGAAGAGAGACCTATTTTTGGAAAGGAAGACCTAATTTTGGAGCACGCGCAACACCTAGAAAGAAAGCAACATGTAGGAAAAGAAAGAAAAGCAACATGCAGGAGGAAAAGCCATGTGGAGAGGAGGCAGACACGCCTAACCATATTAGGGTTAGGGTTTTTTATAAGGATTGTAACGGCTATAAGATTGTAAAATGTATAAATAAGAACCTAGGAGGTCTAGGTTGGGGGGTTGTTTGGTCATTGTCGGCTAAGTGGCTAAAGATGGTTGATAATTGTTGTTGAAAGTTGTTGAGTTATAGAAGAGTCGAATAAGCTAGATTTTGAGGGTTAGATCACATGTTGAGGAGCATGGTGTGATCCAGTCTACCTCACAGAGGTTCCTTAACCTCATCATGAGTGTATGATTGAATATGTAATGCTCGCAGTGCCAGATTTTGCAATAAACTAAATAAACGAGAAGAGAAGCCAAATCTTTGTGGACGTAGCCCAGGAGGGGGTGAACCACAGTAAAACTGGTGTTCTATGTGATGTTTTATCGAATGCTTATTTTTTTTTAATGGTTAAGTTTATGAATGAATGATTAACCAAATGTATTAGCATGCATGCATAAGTCTAAAAGATTAATGAATGAATCCTAGAAATACTTTAATCAAAAATAAGTTTAAGGCATAAATAAAGATAGAATACACTCCTAGATCCCCACTCATTCCTAGACTACAAGCACCAAAGCATTGCATCCACCCATAGAGCTATCTCAAGTGAGACAATGTTGTGCACTCTATGTGCAGCGTTTCCTTCTGGATCCTAGAAGGGCCGATAGTTTTAGAGGGTTTTGTTGGAAACCTGTTCAGATCTAAACCTTGGTCAACCTAAGAAGTAGTGAGAAACATAACCAACAAATGGTTTTGTTTCCAGCTAGAACTGCATAGGATTGAGTGGATGGGATCCGTGGAAGAAACACATGGAGAATGAAAGTATAGAAGGGAATGTTCAGGCCATGGAATACAAAAAAGACAGAGATTGAAATATGGTTTAAAACAAAGGAACTTGATTTTGCACAAAAGGATAATAGAAACCCTAAGTTAACACTGCGCAAATATCTTGGCAAATACGTGTTTAGCAACTTGCATGAGGTATTTTCTATGATTTCTCACATTTGTTGCAAGAGTGGTTATTGAGGTTAAAAGAAAACCACCCAACAAATGGAATCAAACAATTGGAGTGGAATCATGTGGAGATCGCACAGTTACAACAAGTTAATAACAAATTTACACACGCAGTAGATTTCCGGTTAGATAGTATTGTTGCATGGTTTATCACCGAATTTGTATGTATATGTATAAATATGTAATGGGTTTTGGGTAAAAGGTAATCTTAAATCTTGAAGAGTGAGTAGTGAACATTCGAGAGTAAGAGCTTGGATGAGTTGGGTGTTGAGCAATGAATAATGAGTTGAGTTGAATATCAGTCGATAGGTATGTGTGCATTGGAGCATAGAACGACTAGGGCATGTTTGGGTTGTAACGGAATATTTATGTATGAGCGCAGTGCACATGAATGTAATGGAGATTATGAATGAATAAGAAGAAAATCGTTGTGAACATAGCCCAGTTTCGAGTTAACCACGTTAATCCTTGTGTTCTAATGTGCATGTTGTTATGACATGTTTGCTTACTCTATTTAATGTGCACCTATGATGAATGGTTAATATGCATATGTTAGATATTTTAAATGGTTCCGTACATATGATGAATGTTTAAATGAATCTGTCATAGATCATAGTACGGATATGGTTTCACGAACAAAACATATGAATGAATGTCAAGTAAATAATAAGGAATGAATGCCTCATATTTCCCCATGATTGTGGAAGTTGGTTCCTGCAGTCCCCATAGGTACCTCCGGTGAGACTTCACCTGCTTGTGGGTGATGCCGAAAGGGTCGATATCTCGAGATTTGTTGGTGAATTAATGATTTCCCCAAGTCTGCCCACTCCACGCCAACACTCGCTTGTGATATTTTTGATGATCGAGCCCCACACATCCTTTGGTTCTCGGTCTTAGCCCATGGTTTTGCTATAGACTCCCTCTGACGACAATTTAGAGGGTTTATGGGTTGTGATAAGCCATGTTTTGCACCACAATAGGCGCTCAAGCTTGATTTAACACCCTGGACTTTAATTTTAGCCTTTGTTCATTATTTTAGACACAATTGGATCTGCTCCTTTGTCCATAGGCCACGAAAGTTAGCCCCTTTGAATCTTGTACTAACACCATCCATGTCGATCAATGATCACCTAGACGAGAGTGCCCCCAAACTCTTCAAGGCTAAGTCCTACAATTATGTAAAAACCTAAATGGAAAAAACAAATGAGTTGTGCCCACCTTGTACAACTAGGGTAGAGAATACCATAATCAATTCCAAGTAAACATAGGCATTGTGCATGGCATTCCATGGACAAACCAAAACGAGAAAGGAAAACCTGGAGGCAAATTTGGGGCATATTCATGCTGATAAGGACGACGGAGACCATGAGCAACAAAGAGGGATGAATGCTAATTTCATCTCCACCACTAAACACAGTGCTAATTAGAAGATAGATGGCTCTGCAGACAGACCTCAAATGACTGCCCGTGATAGATAAAGGAACTGGAATTTTCCTGGCTCGTATGGTATATCCGAGAGTTGAGTTAGGTAAGGATAATTTATTGTGAGGTGTTTGAAAATATGCTTTGATAAGTCGAAGTACGTCCTTGTTCATGACGATTGATATAGGGAGCAAAGCAGTCAGACCAGGCAGGAGATGCACGATGAGCTTGCTGGCAAGGACTTTGACAAGTGGTATATACAAAATATATATTTAGACCTAGCAGTTAAATCAATCAATGTATTGCCTGTGTGCATGGCCAAAAAGCTAACATAATTATGAAACATCTGTAGCATGCGGCCGTCATTGCAGACCAAGTGTATTAGTAGACTGAGGCCTCCACATTTTTGTACGAATCGTGTTTCAGAATGCAGGCATTTACCTCATTTCAGTCAGTAGTACACTGCTTGTCCCATCCATCCATCCACCGTGCTGCGGAGTCTCGGGAATCCTCATGCTCATTTTGTTTGAATAATGCAACGGATCTACCAACGTTCCCTGACTACAGACATGGTTCTCTCCCTTAACTGCAGTCCATTATCCGTGGGTTTTCGCGTTTTCCTTTGGGAAACTGGCCGAAAACTTTATCTCTCTACAATCTGTCTCGAAACCTTCTCTCTACAATCTGTCTCACGTTTCATTGGAACTTTGAAATTTAATTCCAATTTCCATGCATTTTCTTTCTTTCACTGAAGGAACGTAGACCAGACACAACAGGCGGATTGTCGTACGCTCCGACTTATTTATAACTTGGAAATTTCAATTAATCTCTTCACCATACAACGAATTTAATGAAATATTCTAGAACTTGTTATGGATTAATCTTGCTTTTTAATCATGTTCTTTGTAAATTTTGCTTCTCTTTCTTCTTCGTAAAAAATGTGGCACGCCTTCGTCCATTCACAACTAAGTAGATATAAAAGGCATAACTAACAACTTTTATAGGAGTCGCAATTGCAAACCATAGATGCAATCACAATTAACTTGCTATTGCAGTCTCGTGTAATTCGTTAATTTTAATTTAGTCTCTTGTAATTCGCAATGTAAGGAAGGTTCTAAATGTTCAGCGCTAAGTTTAAGTTTTTGTTTTTTTACCATCTTCGAAGTTTTACTCCCTCTTTCTTTTATCGTGTCATGAGCTTAGCCTTGTTCGTGATTTATGATGCCGGTTTATCAATGAGAAGACATAATACATCAATAGATTGCATAGTGTGTAATCAATTCAAGTTAGCTAAAAATTAAGTGTTTGTATAACTAAGTGTTTGCATAACTAGTCCTCATTGGTGTAGAGCACTCGGTGAGGGAGTGTGTTGGTTCAAAACTTTTGGGGACACCTCAAATCCAGTGATGTTAAGGGTTGGTGTGGTCCAGGGCGGGTGCGATCTCCGAGTGATTTTCACGGCTTAGATGCCCCTAGGTCGTGACATCTCAGCCACAGACCAATCCCGCAAGTCAGGGATATAAAAAAAAAAGTGTGCATAACTAGTGGTTTGTTAGGGCCTTTCAACTATGGCACATTTTGTCGAAAGGGCGGTCTCTTTGATAGACCTTGGTTTTCATGCCTTAGGCTAGAAACATTGAAGTATCTTCTTTGGGATTGGTTTTTTTTTAGGTCTTGTTGGGGGGTTAGTTAATCTGAGCATGCAATCATTTTGTAGGGAATGTTGCATTGGAGAGCAATGTTATTGGGTGATTCCAGGTCTTTGGTCTTGGTGTTTGACATGTTAGGTAGCGAAAGAAAAACAGAGCACTTTAACAGAGCATAAACAAGTTAAACAAGCATAAAACCGAGAACAACAATCACACCATTAACACAATGATTTATGTGGAAACCCAGTGAGGGAAAAAACAACGGGCAATGATAATCAATATTCTTATTATTCAAGGGAGAATTGCAATAGCCAACTCAGGCATACAACCATCCTCTCCTCTCATACACACAACACCTCAGTATTGTGTCTTACTCTCACACACTCACTACACATTGCACTCTCACCTCTATGGGTATGCTCGTATATATAGCATCTCTCAGACAGTTAGACTAATCGATTATAATTAGATCCACTAGTTACACAATTTGTTCACAAAAGAGTGCATGCATGCACATTCCTAATATAGTTGCATGCATGTGCATGTGACTGCATGGGAAATTCATTGGCATGTTTCCAACAATCTCCACTTTGACAACAATTTACCTAATATATCATGCCCTTAATTAATTCATCACCTTTTCTGTAAGCCAAGAGAAGCCAAACACCATCACAGCTCCGCAACTTCTCTAACAGTATTGTTACATGAACATGTCTGCACGATTCGCTCCATTATGGACCATTTTGCCTCCATTAGTAACCTGTCTAATAAACCGATGCACTCGTCCCATTTTGATACGTTGGACTGTTAGTCAAATGCTCAACACTTTGACCTCCATGGAACACCACATCCTGTACTTGTCCAAACTTACCCAATAGATCCTTGCATTCTTGCAAGACATAGCCTGAGGTAAGTCTCCTCTTGTCCAAATCTCATGAATCATAACCACAAACTAAATCATTGCAACCATTGTAGGTGATACTTGTGCTTTTGTGCTTGAAGCACCCATTTCCATGCGTTTCACCTGGTTTTGCCATGTGTCTACTGACAATACCAACTGCATGTGAAATGATGACCATTTCCCGTCATCAAACTTCCTACTAGCATATAATACTTGAGACATATAACCATTTTCTTCTTCATCGGTTAGGACATAAACCTGAAGAGAACTTACAATGGAAATCCAAAGGGATTTTACTGGTTTCACATTATTCACACCGAATTTCCTAAGTATATTCACCACATACTTTTGTTGTGATAACCAAGCTTACCATATTTCTTGTCTCTACATATTTCCATGCCCAAGATTTATTTTGTTTCTCCCAGAGCCTTCATAAAAAACATCCTAACCAACTGAGACAACCTGTTGATCTAAAACATGCTTGTGCTTGCTACAAGCATAACATTTACCGCCAAGATAATAAATATACAATAAACACAATGGTTATACTCACTTCTTGTAAAATCTGACTCACCATGAAGGAATCAAATATCTTGATACAATGATTCTTGAGTTTGCAAACAAATCTTCTGTTGTGATTCTGAACTAACCGTTCTGGTTGTTCCAAATACATCCCCTTATCCAAAAAACTCCATGTAAAACAGTTTTAACATCTAGTTGTACTAACACAACTAGTGATAACACAACATGAATAGAAACAAGATTTTAACAACTGGTGAGAAACTTTCATGGAAATCAATACCTTCCAAATATCCTTATATTACCAGTCATGCTTTGAACCTTTCATCTTTTACTATGTTTGATTTTATAAAAGGAGATTCATCAAACACTGCATTTATATTCATGATGATATTGTGGGAAGTAGGATCCCACATTCTACATCCCTTACCATCATCACGATATCAAAGATCTACCTGTTTGATCTGGGTCCTACTTAGAATGTTGATAACAAACATAAGCATCACAACCAAATAATTTCACATTTGAGTAATTACCAGATGACATGTTCATACCTCTTCTTGAATCTTCCTTTCTTTTGCAACCAATGGTGACCGAGTTACCAGATAGTTCAACCGCTTATGTTCACAACTATTGTTGCAACTTGACATTATTGAACATGCCTATTTGATCCTAGCTTCCTTGCAATACTTTCCAAGTTCCATGGATATGAACCTATCTTCATCATATATTCTCAAACACTTGATTGACCTGCCAACACATCAGCCTTTCTACAAACCCACCTTTATAACCTGGACACACTGCTCCACCTCGAACTTTGCTTTGACTAAATCCGGCCAAACCAACCCACGTGAACCTTTGTTGCTCACCTTCAGGGACTTCACACTAGAGTCTCAGTGCTCCACCTTAACATGAACATTCTCTTAACAAAATCCGGCCAAGCCGGCCAAGTAATCCTTCACCGCTTACCTCCAGGCCCATTTACAATGGAGTTCCCCACGCATTTTATAGGCTTCATTACATGCAATCCATGGACACAATCCCACGGGCTACCCAAAAAGCATGGACCCAAAAAACCACGTGCTTTGACCTAAAAAACCAAATTTAACTCATTAACTCTTTCACCGAGTCAAGGTTAACCCAACATACATGCCCCCCCATATATTCAATCTACCTATATCTATGTTTAGACTTTTCATAGGTGACCTGGTAAACCAGGGGTACGTATGCCTATCCAGGTCTTACAGACGTATGCCCATTTACATACAATTTTTTTTTATTTCACAGTGACTCAACCATCACCACTCTTGTTGTTTCCTTGTTGTTCGAAAATATCCTACATCTTGAGCATCCATAGCTCAAAGTGAAATTCTCGTTGTTGAATTTCTCCACCTCAAACTTAGAACTCTGCACTTTTTCCATTAGCACAAAAAACCTCCCAAACCATAGCTTATACTAAATTGAGCTCTTTTAAAACAGAAGAACCAATCTTAAAGTTCAAAGTTGAATTTAAAAAAGTTTAAACTCCAAAAATATAAATATATATATATATTAAAAACCCTTTTAAAAATAATTCACCTTTAAAACATCCACCTCTAATAATGATCCTCCCATTTAGATTCCAAGGCTATCCTCTTATAATGATTAATGAAAAAACGGTCCTTCATACCTCATGTGATCCTTCATAAAAATTGTTTTATATCCAAAAAAGAATGACGCTTCAACTTCAAACCTCGTGCTCTGAGAAAATACTTTGAGTTCTGTGCATAGAAACTTCAATATGTATTTCCTGCCATGGTTATCGCTCCCTTTGTAAAATGAAATTACAAATGATTACAAGTTATCACACCTCCTGCCAGGCGTCAAACACAATGATACTCCTTAGTATCGCGCAACGGAAGCAAAAACATAGCATAAACCAAGAACCACAAGACACAATGATTTACGGGTATCGCCCCTCTGCTCTGATTATGTCATTTGTCTCTTCAACGAACAAACTTAGTTTGATCCAGCGACCTTTTATTACTTCTGTGCATGGTCGACAATCCTCTTTACACATCTTTCTCCTTTTCTATATGATCCTTCAACTCTGCGCTCTGATACCATTTGTTAGGCAACGGAAGAAAAACAAAGCACTTTAACAGAGCATAAACAAGTTAAACAAGCATAAAACTGAGAACAACAATCACACCATTAACACAGTGATTTATGTGGAAACCCAATGAGGGAAAAAACCACAGGCAATGATAATCAGTATTCTTATTATTCAATGGAGAATTACAATAGCCAACCTAGGCATACAACCATCCTCTCCTCTCATACACACAACACCTCAGTATTGTGTCTTGCTCTCGCACACTCACTACACATTGCACTCTCACCTCTATAGGTATGCTCGTATATATAGGATCTCTCAAACAATTAGACTAACTGATTATAATTAGATCCACCAGTTACACAATATGTTCACAAAAGAGAGCATGCATGCACATTCCTAATATAGTTGCATGCATGTGCATGTGACCGCATGGGAAATTCGTTGGCATGTTTCCAACATGACAATGCTTGAGGATTTCAGTCTTCTTTGTTTCTTGGAAACTTCGATGCAAATATGTTTTTAAAAAACGAGGTTATCTCTTTCTCTCCATTTTTTCAAGTATGATAGAAAGAGGTCCATATGTACTTGTTAGCTAAAGGAGTTATGTTGATCAAGGATGACAAGGGGTTGGATATAGATGCATATTGAAATTTTATTGATGTTTTAGTTTCTTTGTGGAAGAGGATGTAAATACATTTGTACATATCCTCTTGTTTTAGTTTCTTTAAGGATGATGATGTAAATATTTGTGTGCATACCCTCTAGTTGTACTGTTTTTTCTTTATTGTAAATAATTTTTTATAAATATAAAAAGTGTTTTAATACAGTTAAAAAAAATTGTTGTTTTTGTTTTTTTAAAAGCAAGAAAAAACCTACAATACACATGTTTATGATCATGTATAATTCTCACAGAAAATGTAAATACTATATATTAAGTAATAGAGTACTAGATGTTGTATATGTTAAGATATATATTATTGAATTTGAAATAATATTGAATATTTTGTATATATTAACTAGGATATATATCATTGAATTTGAAATTTTTTTCAATTATAGTAGATATTTAATCTATACAACATTTATTACTTTAATTCATTGTATTTATTGATAGTCATACTAATGATGTTTTATAAGTGGTATCATAGAGATAAGATAATATCATTCACTACAAAAAGGAAGTTGTGTGGAGGTTATTATGTGGTCGTACATCATAGATGAACATGCAGTTTCATTTCGGGTGCATCACATGGAGGGAGACATTATGTTCCCTATATAATCCTTTTGTACATCTCTATGCAACCACTTATGCCATATATTAGTCATATTGGTCACGGAAGTGAGCATTCCATTATATAAAGTGTAAATCACCTCAACATAGTTGCACATTGAATGATGTTTATCCTTCCCAACATCATAACATTGCTTCTAAAAAAGAAAATATTGATTTTATCATTTGATCAAATCTTGAATGTGTAAAGGAGGAAAACACAAATGCTTGTATCATAGGGAATGCCAAAACCATTCACACGAGACTCTCTAAAAAAAATTATGAGTCCTTGAAATAAGAATGATAAACCTAGTGATTGATTTGTAAGCTGATGTGGATATTCCACTGCACCAGTTCATCACAACAGATCTTACAATATTATGAAATCGCTTGTTATGTAGTGTTTTACTTTAAATTTCAAATTTAACTTTACGAACTTAATATATGACATATTGGAATAAACTAGAATTGAAATAAAAGGATATAAGAAAATAATACACCATCCACACAATGAACACAAGATGTACCCTGGGAAAATCCAATATGGGAAAAACTCAACTAGAAGGTGAGGCCTATGATCTGCTCTTTTTTTCTCAGTTCTGAAATGAAAATACAAAAAAATGGCACTCACTATGAAGTTGCCATCGACAATGTGGCCAATATGGTTGCTAAAGTATCTTCTACTTCCTATGTTATACACCAAAATCCCACTCCCAAATGCTCTGCTCAACTATGGACTAATAATAATACAATAAGGATGGAACCCTTTCCTTTCCTAGCGCCCCAATATTTAACATGGCATGATAGCCATTTGGGGTTAGGGTTAGGGTTTTTGCATACCTCAAACCCTAATTAATTTTAGGGTTTTTGGCCCTTTAGAATCTTCTTGAAATTCCACATATGACTAGGTCTACATGTGTGAAAATGTAAGCTAATGTGCCATCTACTCGGTATCATGGTGGTCAATAGGATAGGTCAATTTTTGTATACAAACTTCGATTGAGGTGAACTTCACATTGTTATAAATCTCTCGATGTGCAAAACAATGTCGAGAGGATGAGGACTTTGTTGAAAAAGTTTTGACCCCAAAAAAGGCTATGTAAGTCCTCAAACGAGATTCAAAAGGTTATGCACCCCAAACTACCAAAGTGGGACTTATCCCTAAAATGGGCCTTGCAAGCTAATAGCTCCAATATTTCCACCCTTAAAGTACCAAAATAAATGAAAAATTGTATACTAATCCATTCTAGGTCATGTCTCCCCATTTAGGGAGGATTTTGGTCCCTAAATATTTTACTAAAGCAGGTGAGGAAATTTCTCTTCTACCTTCTCCTTCAAGTACCATTTTACCTTGCCTAGAAGTTGTCCTTTCAACTTGACCTGCCAAAGTCACCAACCTTGTCTGATTGTTCTAGAATTCTTCTACAAAAATGTATATTCTACTAACTCTACCTAAGATTCTACTGCTAATTCCTTTATGATAGATAATTCTTTCTCATCAATTTCCCAATCCAACATAGAAGGCTCATAGATTTTTAGATTCTCCATGTTCACTGTAATTGAGTAAATGTGCACATTTGGGGGTAGACTGAGTCTGTAGGAATTATCACCACCTTCTCCAACACTTCAAAACAACAGTACCACGGAGAATTGATATTCTTACCAAGGCCTTGTATCCTTTATTTGTTTATACACAACCAAACTCTATCTCCCACCTTGAATGTTTTCTCAATTATGTGTTGACCATGCCATGCCTTGTACTTTTCCTGTGACTTCTTCAATGTCTCCTATACTTGGAAAATGGATCTACCTAATATTATCAAACACATTTTTAGCCTTTAATACTTATGTTATGGTGTCTTCCCTCATTCCCCCTTGATGTCCATATACAACATCTAAGGGAAAAGGTGGAAAATACCCAAAAACAAGTTTCAAAAGGAAACTTATTGGTAGAAGTGTGAATTTCTTTGTTATAATATTGCTACGTATAAACCGATTTTTTTCGTAGGTCCTTGGATGCTTTTGATTATATTCCCTCAAAAGTTGAACTAATTTCTTGCTCACTACTTTTGTCCATCCATACGTCTATGGATGGAAAGCTATAGATCTCTTCAACTTGGTTTCCATTTTCTCCTAAAGTGTAATCCAAAAGGAATTGAGAAATCTTGTATCTCTATCTGAGATGACGCTCCTTGGTATCCCAAAGTGCACCCATACCTTTTCAAAGAACATGTTTGCTGCATCTTGTTCCTTGATGGTCATTTTACAAGGCATGAGAATGCACATCTTAATAAACATGTCTACTACCACAAACATATAGTCATGTATGTTCCTTGTTCTTAGCTATCTACCCATAAAATATATGGGGATAATGTCTCGAGGTCTAGTAGGTACATGTAAGGGATGGTATAAACCTTGATTTCTATTACTAGACTTGTTGGTATAACAAAGCATGCATCCTTTAATAAATTGAGCTACAACTTCTTGCATTCTAGGCCAATACACATAACTCTATGAGTTGGAAACTTTCTTTCCAACACTAAAATTCCCTATGAATTTGGAGGTATGAGCCTCTCTAATAAGTTGCACTCTTTCACATTTAGGAACAAAATATTGTCTCACTTATAGTGCAAACCATCTTGGAGATGATACTTAGCCTTACCATCACCTTCTTCTCCATTGGCCCTATAGCTACTAAAACACTTATTTAAATTCATCTTCTATGTATGTCTCTTTGTATGAATAATTGGTGAAAGGATCCATATGCATAAGAGTTACCAAAGATGTGATCTTCGATGTGGGTGGCCTTGAATCATGTAAGCCAAATTATTAGTGTTTCCCTTCTTATATTTGATGATTAGATGAAATCATTGTAAAATCCCCATCCACTTGTAGTGTCTATTTTGTTGAAGTTTATTATAGACTCCCAAATATTGTAGTGGCTAGTCATCAATGTGGATGATGGTTCCCTTTCCGAGCATATGGTGCTTCCATTTCTTAACAACTTGAACTAGAGCAAAGAGTTCATTGTCATATGTTGGGTAGTTCAATACTTTTCCATGGAATATTTCAAAATGATATCATACTCACTTACCTCATGACATCAAGAACACTCCCATAACATATCCACTTGCATCCATCTCCACTTTGAAAGGCTTATGAAAATTAGGCAATGCAAGAACTGGTGCTTAATTGATATTTCATTTCAAGTCATCAAAATCTTTCTGATGATTCTTTCCCCACTAGAAACTCTTGTCACTGGTTGTTATGGCATGGAGTGAGGAAGCCATAGCTGAAAAGGATGCTATAAAATTCCATAGGTACCATGATTCCACTTGAGGATGGCCTCCATCTTCATAGAATCTATATTGAGTTCCCCTCCACCAATCACATACCCCAAGTACACCAATGACTATTGAGAAAATTCCATTTCTTAAGTTTTTCCAGTAGTTAATGATTTTTTAAAGTCTCTAACACCTGCATGAGATACAAGATATGCCTTCTCAAGTAGAACTATAAACCAATATATTGTATAAGTACAATGTTACAAATGAATGTAGAAAGGGACTCAATACATCATTCATCAAACACATAAATGTAGTTGGTGCATTACATAAACCAAAAGGCATTTCCAACCATTCATATAGACCTTGCCTTTTATTGAAGGTAGTATTCCAAGTGTATTATTAGTTAATACGTGCCTAGTGGTATCCTAATTTGATATCCAACTTGGTGAAGTAATTGGCATGTTGCAACTGATCTAGCAAGTCATCGATCCTAGGCAGAGATTATTAATTCTTGAGAGTGATCTTCTTCAAATATCTATAATCGATGCACTTTCTCCAACTCCCATCCTTCTTGGGTATTGTGATGATAAGTGACCCACAAGGTGAGGTGTTTGGTCAAATTTCTCACTACACCAATAGTGGATGAAACTTTCTCTTCACTTCATATACTTCTAGGACTAGTGTTTAACAATGGGGAGTTAGGAAACAACTACATCTCGTGCTCCACTTCCCTTTTAAGTGGTAACCCTCGAGGTTCCTAGAACACTTCTCTATATCCCTGAAAAATCTCCTCCAATTGACATTTCTACTCTTTGGTACATCCTTCCAGAGATGTGTTTATCTTTACTGATTTATATATTAGTTAATTCTCTCTTAAAAGGGGTAATGCAAACTTCCTACTTGAACTGATCAATTTCTTGGCTTGGTTAACACTTACCAAAGAGATAGATTCACCTTTATGTGTATTGATGATGAAGGAATTCCCATCCTTGATTAAGGAAATACTAGTTTTCTCTCCTCATTAAGAGTGCACCCCTCATGTACATGTAGGGTTTTCCAAACACCACACCATCCACAACAAGTCATACTATGTTTACCTCCACTTCATCAATATAGTTTTCGCTTAGAGAAAAATTAATCTTACATTGATTAATGACCCTAATCTATGCATACTTATTTACTCGTCCCAATGGATATGGGTTAGGAATGTCATGAACTCCCAATCCAAGTTTGATGACCAAATATTCTAACATGAGGTTGGCTTGTGAACTAGAATCATAGGGAATCCACTTTTGTCTTCTTAACTTGGATCTTAATATGGAATTTTTTAGACATCTCATTCTCTTCCTTGGGATAGAGGAGACTTAGACTCACCTCCTTCTTCAATGTAGTGTAGACAATATTTTCGTCTACATCTGAGCTACTATTTACTTGGTTGCCTAAATCCACAATTAGCATGCTCTTCTTCTTAGGATCCTTCTTATGGTTCTTTGGATTTAGCTTTGGATATAGCTTCCAAAACTTATCATCGATATTACAATGATTACATTGGTTGTTTATATCATTTCATTGATCTGTAATCATTTTTGTCTTCTTGTCCTTTCCTTTCCACTTATTTCCCTCCCTAGAAGCTTCTTGGTGGTTTTCTTGCTTGGAACCACTTGGTTATCCTTTATTCTTACTCATATTATCTAGAATATGTGCTTGCACACAAGCCTCATCATTTGTTTTATGTTTAAAGAGCATCACTTTCCTCCATAAATGACTGTGTATACTACCCAAAGACTTTAGGAGTACATATGGGTACTTGGGAGATATACCCAAAAAAATGCCCATTTTTCTAAACTTCGTTGTGTAATCTTGTACACTCTACCCTTGTTTATCCCAGAAGTAATGCCAATGGATCCACTGCTCCTCTTCATACCCAATAGGGTAGAATTGGGACCTAATGATGGTTTTAAACACCTCCCACTTAGTCACCGAGGGATCATCCTCTAGCCTAAGCATCTTCATGTGGATCTCCCACCAAGTTTGGGCATAGCCCTCTAATTTTGGTTGGGAAAATGATTTTTTTTTCTCTTCTCTTATGTTATGAACACTAAAAACAAATTCTAAATGTTACAACTGTTGATTTAATTTAATGACATTAATCTCACCTTAGTAGGGTTTTATATTCACTTTTGTTTATACTTTTAATAGATATTGTGAAGAAGTGGTGGCACTAGAACTTGGTCTTTCATTTTTTGCTCGTTTTTTACTCATCTCTAGATTCTTATTTGATCTAGATCCAGAGTTAGAGCTACCAAAATCCCTGAAAGGTACAAACGTATTCTCTAGAGATGCCACGAGGATGGCCATTTTGCAAGAGATGTCAACAACTTGTGCTTCAAACTTTCAAAATATCTCCTCTAACTCATCCCATGGATTGTTATTATTGTACTCAGTTGCCATGGATAGGGTTTTAAGAATTATTTATTATGCCACTCCTTAGATCCTACAACTTCACACAAAAACCCCAAAGAAAGCTTCTCTAATACCAATATGATTTGTAAACTACAATGGATATTCCACTGGACCAGTTTGTCACAACCGATCTTACAATATTCTAAAATACCTTACTATGTAGTGTTTACTTTATATTTTAGATTTAATGTTACTAGCTTAATGCATGAAATACTAGAACAAATTGAAACTGAAATGAAATAAGCTGAGAAAATAACACACCATCCACATGATGAACAAAAGTTGTACACTAGGAAAACCCAATATGAGAAAAAACTAGCTAGAAGGCGAGGCTTATGCTCTACTCTTTTTTTCTTAGTTATGAAATGAAAATACAAATAAATGGGCACTCACTATGGAGTTTCCATGGACAATGTGACCTGTATAGCCACTATAGGATCTTCTACTTCCTCTTTTTTCCTCCAAAATCCCACTCCCAAATTCTTTGCTCAACTATGGAGAAATAAAAATACAATAAGAATGGAACTCCTTCCTTTCCTAGCAACCCAATATTTAAACATGGTCTGATAGTCATCTAGGATTAGGGTTAGCATTTTTGCATGCTTCAACCCCTAATTAAAGTTAAGTTTTTAGAACCTCTAGAGTATTCTTGAAAGTCCACATGTGATTAGGTCCACATGTTTGACTATTGTGATTTGATGTGGCATCCACTCAATATCATGGTGGTTAACATGACATGCCAACTTACGAGAGGCATAAATTCCACATATGAACACTAATTGAGGCGATCTTCCTATCATTGGAAAACTCTTGATGTGTATAACAATGTCGAGAGGTTGGGAACTTTGTTCACAAATTTTTAACCCCAAAAATGGCTATTTAAGGCCTCAAACATGCTCGAGAAGGCTCTAGAC
This sequence comes from Picea engelmannii, assembly GCA_009831015.1. NCBI lineage: Eukaryota > Viridiplantae > Streptophyta > Pinopsida > Pinales > Pinaceae > Picea > Picea engelmannii. The sequence goes on from ML778228.1 coordinate 1,464,213, forward strand.
TCCAAATCACCAAAGAAGGACCTACCCCTAAAATGGACCATACAAGCCAATGGATCCAAAATTTACACCTAGAAAGTACCAAAATAGATGGAAAATTATATAACGATCCATTACATATTATTGATGATGTAAGCAAATATTTCATTTTATTTTTAAATTAGAGCAAATTTCCTTTTTTAATAAAACAAAAAAAGGGTTAAATATTTAACACACTGGCTATATTGATTGGGAAAATTCAACATAGAGTGAGAATAATATTAGTATATCTTACCCAATCTTAGTTTTAAATTGTATTTCTAAAGTCATTTGATCGCTACAAGAGATCCTTCTCTTAGGAGTTGTCAAACTTTATTTTATAAGTTGTGTTGTTAATCATCTCCACATGAGAAAAACTACATGAACCCAATAGGAATGATGATTATCTATCCTCATAGGTATCTGTAAGGGGGAAATTTTCTTTCTTTTTGATTCCTAACATCAATCCAACCACCCAATTCTCATCCCCAGAAGTGATGCTAAGATGGGGGGTTTTGATAATCTACTCATTGTTAGAAGCTTCCTCTAGAGTGTGTTTTATGAGATGACTTGTTTTTTCATCTTTAGATTCAACCTCCTTGGAGTCTTCCACTTCTATTAGATGGTAGTGATTATTGGCACCTTTCCATGAAGTGGGTCTTTGATTCTACTTTTTAAGATTTCTTCTAGTGGGACCTAGGAGAGCTTAGTAGTTTCATCACTCACATTTTTCTTTGGATGGAAGGTTTCCAAGTGACCATACCCAAATCATGATCTACATTTAAAGGTCACTTACTCAAAACAAAATAGTTTCTTCCATACCTTTCATGCTACCTCAATTAAGATATCCAACATAGTTACCAATTTGATGATAACTATGACCTCAAGACGATAACTCTAACTCTAAAGCCCCATAATTTTGGGTCAAATATACCAAAATCAACCCCCATTTCGAAAAGTGGTGTTATCGGCATCACCCTTTTTTTGTAGGGGTTGAAATTACCACCTTTTGCAATCATGTCCTTAACAACCTTGTAATGTTTCCAACAAGAACCTTGAAATCAACTCCTGAATTGAAAAGTGGCACCAACAACAACACCAATTTTTTTCGAGATGAAAATAACAACTTGTTTGAAACCATGGCCCTAACAATCTGTACTATTGCAACCAGAAACTTAAAATGAATCCCAAAATCAGAAAGTGGTGCTCCCATTAGCACTTCCCATTTTTGGGGGGTTAAACATGCAACTTCTTTGGAACTCATGGCCTTGACAACTAGTACCCTTGCAACCAAAATCTTAAAATCAACCCTTGAATAAAAAAGAGTTGCTACCAGTAGTACCCCCACCACTGCATGCTTTTTTCCGTGCTAAAAAGTGAAACATTTTTTAACCATGGCCTAAAATCCCAATGTTGTTATAAACAAAATCACAAAAAAAGAAGAAAAAACTAAAAAAATGGAAAAATAAATAGAAATAAAGAGAATGAAATGTAAAAATGGAAAAGAAACCCCAAAACAAGGGGAAAGAACATGTTTTTTCAATAAAAAGGTAATTGAAAAAATATGTTTTAAATAATTAAAAATAAACAT
>ML778229.1:2341-29628 GCA_009831015.1 Picea engelmannii
GTTAACCCTAAAAATAAGGAAAATAGGTTAAGTGACCTAGAAATGGGTTAGTATTATTTAAATGATAAATTAAAGTGACAAATTCAAGGTGGATTATTTAAATATTCAAGAGAAGTGACAAAATCAAGAAATGATAAAGTAAGGTGACAAAATCAGGAAGGAATATTTAAATGATAAAGTATTGGAGAACTTTCTATTTATGGAAAGTGGTTAACCCCAAAATAAGGAAAATAGGTTAAGTGACCTAGAAATGGGTTAAGTGACCTAGCGGATGAAAGTATAAATAAGATAGCAATGGTCTCTTGTAGATCATCCTTTTTGTGGATCAATGGAGAGCTTCTTGTGAGAATATTTTTTGGGGTATTGATGGAGAGCTTCTTGTGAGAGATTCTTGAGCATTTTTGGTGTGGAACACTTGAGCATATTGAATATATATAGGTGACTGAGGTAACCAAGGATATCTAAGCCAAAATTATGAGGAAAGTGAAGAAAATAAGGCCGAAATGCAAGGAAGGATAAATTATTTTGATGGTGCTTTCTAAGGTATGTTATTTATAGGTCATCTCACCATTTTCTCTATAACTTTTTTTCTATAATGATTCAGATCCGAAAATTGCTATGAAAGTGAGAAAAAATATCCAAGTATCGGTGGTTAAAAATTTAGCTTGTGGGTCATTTTATTTTTGGATTTACACTCCGTGGAAAATAGGGTTTGTGACCAGTCCTGAAACTAGTCAAAAACAAGTGTTTCGGGTAAAAACCTCAATAACGTCTTCATAACATATCCAAATTTAGTGAGACAAATTGTGTTGGTTATATTATAGTCTACAGTATTCTCTAGAACAGTTTCATATTGAGTCGACAAATATTCTGTTTGGGGCACACTCTACAAGGTCACTCTCTAGAATAATCCAGGATTCAACAAGGTATGCCATTTTTTCTATAAATCCTTTTTTGAGAGGTTACAAGTAGTGCCACCTATAGGAATTGCATAAAACACATTGAATAACATTGTGTATTATTTTCATATCTTCATTCATTATAGGTATAAAGTTATGATTATTTCAAGTTAGGGTTGTTGACTAATCCAAAACTAGTCATGGTTGAGACAAGCAGTTGATGAGTTGGCACATACATGAGGTGTATAGTTGATGATGTTGGTACATATTGATGATTCATTGTTGATGAGTACTTGACACATGATTGGTATATACTTAGTACATGATTGGATGCACTTTTTTATGGTACAGGTTTATTACAAGTTGTTTGGCACAGATTGGTGCATGGTTGATGCTCTTGTTTATGGTACAGATTGATATCTGTTGAGGATTGTTGCCTCATCTCAGTTGGTGCTGAGAGTGTAAGATGAGTCTTTCATATAGAGTTGGTTCTCTTGTAGAGTTGTACTCTATTTAGTTGTTGCTGAAAAACCCTCGGATTGAAGTCCATAATAAAAAGAAAAATTGTACATACACCTTTAGGGGCTAATTTTTGTTCATGGGATAATAAAAAATTTAGGGGCTAAATTTCGCTCATGGGCTAATTTTCCATGTTTTTTCCAAAAAAAAGATTCACTATTCTAAAAATTATTCGCCCAAATTCTATTGGATAAAATTATTTTACCTTAAAAATCGCCAAAAAATTATACAAACTATATATAATCCTTAGAAATTTGAATATTTTTACAAAAATGTAGCCAAACATTTATAATTGGCATATGAAGGATTTCTAAGATTCGCTAAGGTTTCGCCAAACAATCAGTAATGAGTAAATGTCGAATGATAACTAATGAGTTTTGTGTAAGATGGAAGTTTTGGGAAAAAGATCCCCACACTCATTCACCCCCCCCTTATAAGTGTGGTAGGTATGTCCAACATAGGTAGCCAAGGATATCTAAGCTGAAATTCTGAGGGAAGGTGAAGAAAACAAGGCCGAAATGCAAGGAAGGATAAATTCTTTTGATGGTGCTTTCTAAGGTATGTTATTTACAGGTCACCTCACCATTTTTCCTATAATTTTTTTTATATAATGATTCAGACTGTGAAATTGCTATTCCATTGAGAAAACATATACAAGTATCTATGGTAAAAAATTCATCTTGTGGGTCATTGGATTTTTGGAGTTACAGTCCGTGGAAAATAGGGTTTGTGGCTAGTCCTGAAACTAGTCAAAAATAGGTGTTTCAGGTAAACACGTCATAAATTATTCATAAAAGATACAAATTTAGTGAAAAAAAATGTGTTAGTTAGTGTACGGTATTTAGTATGTTGTGTAATAGTTTCATATCAATTCAACAAATATTCTGTGTGGGGCATGCTCTACAAGGTCGTTCTCTAGAATAAGCCAAAATTCAGCAAGGTATGCCATTTTTTCTATAAATCCTTTTTTGAGAGGTTACAAATAGTGACACCTGGAGGAATAACACAAAACACACTCAAGAACATTGTTTATAAGTTTCAGATATTTATACATTACATGTACAAAGTTATGATTACTTCAAGTTAGGGTTGTTGACTATTCCAATACTAGGCATGTGAGACTAAAGAAAAGTTTGATGAAAATGCTAGTCTCTTGTTTTTAAAGTTAAGGAAGGTTTGCAGGAATTTGATCATATACACTAGGTCTATTACAGATCTAAAAATCATATTTGGATGATGAAATTGATGAGGGATTTTGGTTGAGGTACATGTTGAGTACATGGTTGAGACAAGTAGTTGATGAGTCGGCACATACATGAGGTGTATAGTTGATGATGTTGGTACATATTGATGAGTCATAGTTGATGAGTAGTTCAAAAATGATTGGTACATACTTGGTACATGGTTGGATGCACTTGTTTATGGTACATGTTGATTACAGGTTATTTGGTACAGGTTGATGCACTTGTTTATGGTACAGGTTGAGGTACAGGTTGATGCATGGTTGATGCATGGTTCAGATTTATTGGTACAAGTTTACAATGATATATCTCACAGTGATAGGTTGATAGTGGTTCCATCATTCTACTTCTACTTCTGGGTGGCAGGACGGGGCAAGGACAGGTGGTTGTAGCCACCTTTAGATTGTAGTCAGAGAACATAAGGGGTTGTAGCCTCCTTCTGGTTGTAGCTAGAGAATTGGGGAGTTGGATCTTCCCTCAGGTTGTATCTTGAGAAACTAGGCGGTTGGAGCCTCCTTCCAGTTGCAGCTGGAAAACAAAGGAAGTTGGTGCTTCCAATTAATGTAATTCTTCAATACATATAAGAAAAATCATTCTGTGGTTTTCTCCTGATTTGGGTTTCCACATAAAACACTGGTGTACTATGTATGTGTATGTTTGTTCATTTCTTCATTGCTTATTTACTCTGCAGTTATTGGATGATAATGCTTCATTGATATAACACTTGTATTATGTGGTTAAAAAGGATTAAATTGCTCTATTACTGATTCACCCCCCCTCTCAGTAATCCAATAGAAAAGTGACCAGAGTACCTAGTAAATGTAATACTTCGTACACGTTAATAAAATACATCGTTGGTTGCAAGATAGATAGGTAAAAAAGAGATAGGGGGATATGATTCCACGAGAGAGGGGGCTTAAGGGGCTAAGTCTTTTTATTATATTTTATTTAACCATAATTGATTTTATGGAGATGGGTTACATGAGCTTCTTGGGAGGATGGCCATGTGGTTCTTGTTTTCATGTAATTATATAAACCCTTCCCATGGGATGTTTGGGGGGGATATTGGTTAATCATTTCATTTTAGAATTCCTCATTTCACTCTTGCTAAATTCGTGTGTTGTTGGGGGGGGACATGGAAATGAATGGCTAGAGGAGGAGAGCCATTGTTATATGGTTGTAATATATTACTAATCATTCCAGTAGGGAATGGATGCATGTGTGTATGATATTGATGGAAGTTTAGAAAGAACTGTCCACGACTGAGAATCCTTAGAGTTTCCAACATGGATATTGCCTAACTAGTAGCACTGGAGAACTAGAGAGAAATGGAACAACTTGAGGGACTGCATGGCAGAGAAAGGTGTTCATTTCTTTGGGCTATGCAGGATGAGGGGGAAAGAGATTTGAAAATTTAGATTTGATGTGTGGTTGGGAAACCTGAGATTTGGTTAGCCAACTATTGTGTGTTTTAGATTTGGCCTAAGACCCGTTCTTGTGGATTCATATCCCTGGGTCGGGGGTGACCTATTGTTGAGATTAAAAGAACAACATTTTATATGTTTGGGAGGAATGTCCTTGGTCTCTAGACAATTGGAAAATGTTTACTTGCAAAGAAAAGTGCTCTTTGTGTTTTCTATACAATGTATTTTCCGTTGTGTATTAAATTAACTCTAAGATATGTATTTATAATGTTCATGTATGTTAGTTATTTGATGTGAATGACATGTTGTTTATCTCTTTTATGTTGTATAATGGATCTTGATTAATTCATGTGAGTCTTTCATGCTTATTCTTGAATTAACTATTAATAGAGTTCAAAATTGGTTCATAAGTGAGTTTTTGAGGTAGTGTGGCCAACCTGTGGGTGGTTGGGTATGTTACACATATGTGCCTCAATATATTATGAGGAGGACCATTTGATTTACCCTTTTTATTTGATTTATGATATCTTTCATTCCCACATTCCAGAGATATCTCTTTGTCTGCATATTCTCCTCTATATAGAATACAATCATTCATACATGCATGATATGATATGTACTCACACCCAATATTTTCAACATTTTCTTTGCCTCCTTGCAACTATCGGGCAATACATTATCACCCGAAATAACCTTATCTTTGAATAACCTACAGTTAGTAGGAAACAAAAATGTACAATGTTATTTAATGTTCATAAAATAAATATTTTTTAATGTTGATTGTGTGACAATATTTCTCAAATCATAAGGGAATTAATGATGATCAATTACCTCAATATTGCTGAGAAACATGTGTTTGACATGCCAAAATTTGATTTCAAGTTCTACAATAACATTGTTGTCCCCAATTGGGTAGACTTTGACTAGCTAGGTCCAAAGAGAGGGGTGGTGGAAGCATATTTCATACTTTCAAATAAGGTATCAGTGATATGAGCATCATCCCCTCTCTCATCGTTCTGGAATGCATCTAACAACATTGTCTCCATGGAATTTTTATCCCGTAAATAATCATTTGTACCAACCTCTATTTCATTGAATCCATTTCCAACTTGTGAATAACTACTATTGTTGTAGTCATTCCTAATTGGTTAATCTAGATGCAATGGGAATTGAATAGGTGGTTGATTCAACCATTCTTGGTGTGATTCCTCTCCGAGTTGTGCTCTTATTGCAAACTTCTCTTGATTTGACATTGTAGTGAGAAACAAATATGATAGGTAGGTCGCTCATTATCACTAGAATCCTAATTTCAAAAATATTGAATATTAGTACATCGATGATATTAGTAAGTGAAATGCAATTGGTTTGTTCAAATCACATTATACAAAACAATTATTACCATTGTTGACCCAAGATTGTGGCTGGAAGATGGCATGTTACTATTGGAAACGTAAAGTGGTTGTCCATTTTCATCTACCAACTTCTTGTGGTATGTCTCTCCTGATAAGAGTTTCTGACATTTTTGAATTGGTATTGGAATATTATCTGCATCTCAACTTGATTTTGAATTAGGATCCTGCAAATTCGGTCGATACATTTTTATTCAGATTGACATGGATAAAAAAATAAATTCAATTAGGTAATCAAAATGTAAATAAAATTTGAACTTACTCAAGATGGAAAGGGAGAAATCTGTGATGAACTTTGAGCAATATGGAATGGGCTGGAATTTGAAGAATTGGTCATTTGATATTATATGCTTATGTCTCTGCATTTGAGAAAAATCAATAGTAAATTAAGATGAAAAATCAATAGTAAATTAAGAAGAAAGAGATTTTAAGCGCATAATATATACTATGATGTACTACAAGACATGTGGATGGATCATGGAAAATAATTTAAGATGAATATATTATTTTGTGTGAAAATAAAAATTCAAATAACTTTGAAAACATAACGATGCATTACTGTAACAAACATACACCGGTGTGTTTATAACATTATAAAGAACGGGGATTTTATATACGCGTCGCGCTGGTCCCATGAGTTCAAATAATAAAAAAAATATTTATCCAAAATCGGTGCTCTAAAACTTTAAAACGTGTTGGTGCATCATATAAATATATGCACCGATGCATTAAAGTAATAAGCGCACCAAAGTTTCGAATTAAAAAAAAAAATATGACTTTTTTTAACAATTGAAAAATGAGCGGGAATTTAAAATCTAATTTCATAAAGTCATTTAAATAATATAAAAATATTCACTGTTTGATTATTTTACCAAAATTTTTAGTGGGAAGATTTGCAAGAGATCCATACCGGAGAACATTGTGGAGCAACATAATACTTTAGAACAACATGGTTTATTCAAAAGATCGGAATTTGAAGGTATGTATGGTGATTCATTTAAAACAAATTTCATAAATTCTTTCATGGGTATTAAGTTATTCAATATTTTATTATTTTGCTAAAAATTACAGGGTACATATTTGCAAGAGAGACATATAGGGGAGCACTATGGAACAACAAATCAATAATTTTGAAAGCAAAGTTATTCAGAAGATCAGACTTGGAAGGGTATGGTAATTCATTCAAAATCCTTTTGAAGAAACAAAATTATTCATTAAATCATAAATCGAAGGGTTTTGTGATTCAAAAAAAAAAAATTCATACTTACCTTAAACCCTTGCTTCTTCTTGTTTGTGTGACTGCAAAACTTAAAATTAGGGTTTAACTCCCTCTATCACTTCATAATTATAGCTTTTCATTTTAGGTTTTTATATTTAATGGGTTTTTGTTTTATGTATCCAAAACCCGAGATTCATTTACAAGATCAAATGAACTAAGAGCTAACTAGCATGACACTATTTTTCAACTTGATTTTCCAAAGCTCATAAACTAAGAGATAATTGATAATTCAAAAATTAAAAATTCCCATAAAAACACTAAAACCCCAATTTGAGGCCTTATATGAAGGAATTTGGCCTTGAAAAAGTGTCAAAACGATGTCCAATTAAATAGATCAAATTGACACTACAATGAACTTTTCAAGACACAACTTCCCATAAAATTTAAGCCCAAACGGATAACCGATTCAAAATTTATGACCCTCGGAAAATCACCGAAAAATCCCCACATCAATGTTTCCATATAAAAATTGTTTGACATGTGATGCATTGGATCCAAACCCTCTCGAACCTCTCACATGTTTTTTAAAAATAGTTTTGGGTAATCGGTGTGTCTTATGTAATATAATGCACCGGTGTGCTTACATATATAAATGCACTGACTATGCCGCAAATAATTAAAAACATTCATTCATGGTTGTGTAATTTTTTTTTTTTTTATTGGAGCGGTGTTGTTAACGATACTTATTGCACCATTGTAATTTAACGTTTTTTAAAATATTTTTTATTGGTTCATTTTTAATATTAAGTGCATTAGTATTGTTAACAATATATTGCGCACCTCTCTAATTTGTTGTTCTTTTAAATCTTTTTTTTAGCGGTGTGTTTGATAACATGTAATGCACCGATGCTTTAATATTAATAAAGTGCATCAAGATACTTTTTTTTGGTGAAAATTATGTGATTTATTTATAAAATATATTAATATATTTTGTATTGAATGGCACAGGTTGTATATTGATAAAAACATGTATGAGAATAGTTCAAGTAACAAAAATTCTAATGGATACAAATATAGCACACCCAGAAAGGAAAAAAATGCAAGTTCTTTGTAAATTCTATACAAAATTAATATGTTAAAAAGGAAAGTTCTTTGTAAATTCTATAAAAAGTTAATATGTTTGAACTATATGTAATTTAAACTAATATGTATTGGTTAGTGTGTGTCCTGCAGATCCATAAAATGAGGAAGCTCGATAGGATTCTTTGTGATCTAAGTGTAGAAGAGCATAAAAGATTGATGAAAAAATTGCAAAAGGATGAACTAGGTGAATGAAAAAATTCTATTCAATATGAGTTTTTTTTTTTTTTTTTCATTAATTTTTTACTTAAAAATATTAGATAACATGTTCAAAACAATCTATTAATTCACATAGCTCGTAGGGGTGTAGTCCGATTGGCAAGTTCTGTGTATATGGAAGGAAATTTGTAAAAAGGAGGTCTGAAGTTTGATTCTCACCTTGACTAACATGTGCACCATTCATGTAGGATGCGTGGATGAAGCTGGGGTTATAGTGGTAGCCTCTGGGTATCGACCCCATGTCACGTGAGTACGAGAAATGTGAGTTTCCGATTTCCCCAGCCANAAAAAAAAAAAAAAAAAACTATTAATTCACATATGTTTAATGTTGTATAGCTAGGACCAACAACGAAGGAAAAAAATGTCATCCTAAGAAAATAAAATTATAGAAGATGTAAATTATGATGAACTGGTCCTTATCTCATCTGGAGTGGTGTTGGAAGTTAATGAAAGGTGGAAAAACTTTTACAAAACTAAGAGGGATATCGTGGAATGAACGTGTAAACATACTTTCCACTTACAATACAGAAATCAATCCAATGATTCGAAGAACCAATTTATATCTAAACTACAAGAAGTGTTTTTAGAGTAATGGTCAATGAGACCTGTCAGACTTGCAATAGCAAAAACATACAACAACAAAAAAGAATCATTCAAAAAGTTATATTTCAAAAAATGCTTTTCTAGAATATGTATATATATTACTACAAATCATTCCTAATTTATTAATATCAATCTTGTTATATTTAGTTTTAATATATCAATACAAAAATATTTGATTGTCATGTTACTTTTTCCAGGAAGATTATGAAAATCCCAAAGGATCAATGAGCTGATATCCAAAAGAAATGGACATAATTTCATTCCAGGAGGAGCCATCTCAACAACACCGTGCTTCAAATGTATAAAATCATTGGATTTTTATATTTGGTACATATAAATAAATAATTTAGCATTAATTATTAATTTTCAAGTATTTTCTTGCAGAAAAAAAAAAACAAAATGGAACTCATTAAACACATAAAACAGGATGACAAGGAAGAAAATGGTTGATAGCAAAGTTTGTGAGTAATTGTTATTTCCTTATAACATTAACTTAAGATTTCATTTTTGTATATTTTAAGTTGTTTTACAACAACCATCCTTGAATGTCTTCAAACAAGTGCTAACATACAAAGAAGAGCCATCACAAGAATTAATTGACATTGGGCTAATTAAGGGTTGTGAGTATATGTTGGCATATAAAAATTAATTGTGGAATTTGTAAGTATCTATGTTATTTTAGTTCTCTCATTTTATAATTGATGCAACAAAAAAGTATTTTATTTTAAATCTATAATTTATTATGGGGTATATTAAAACTACAGGAAACAAAGTACGGAAATGTTCCAACAGAAGAGTTATTGACAAAAGGCGTGAGATTTGGATTTGAAAAAATGTGTATCATTCGGGACTCGATTCTTGCTATGGTATGTTGTTTTTCAATTTACATTCATGTATATTATTTATTTCAATTTTCATTATTTTCACCAATGCAGATACACTCATTACACTTTATTTTTATTTTTGTATATGGAATCATTTGAAGAAGAGGAAAACAATCGAGCCAATCAAAAGAACATTCGACCAAATAACCCAAGTCATGGAAGTAGCTCAAGCACGTCTGAAAACAATTCCAATGAAGAATGATGATCAATATATTTGGATATCAATACAAGTTGTTGTATTTTTTGAAATAATTGTCTGTGAAAATCAGACATTTTGTTTAATGTAAAGGACACGGTACTGTCCCAATTGAAAGACAATGGGTTACCAATAAGGGTCCCATTTTGTATGACAAAGAGTCTCTTATTCATATATAATAAAATATGTTTTGTTTTATACTTTTTTGTTGTCCAATGTTCCTGTGAAATGTTACATCGTTGAATAAATATATGGATGATTAAATATTATAACGAAGAGATGTGAACATCGATGATATACAAAGATAATCCAAACAACATATCCAAATGCACTAATCAAAATTTAATTTATATGAATATTATTATAAGATATATGTCAATTTTTTGATAAACAATGGAATTAAAAAATAATAATAATTGTGCACTGTCACAAGTCGATGCTTTTGAAAAGAGAAAATGACAATCAGTGCATTCAATGTTAAAAGGCACTAGTTTCTTTAATTATAACATGCTCTAGTGCTATAACATAATACACATAGGTGCTGACATAAATTGAAAAAGCATCGATATTAATAATATTTTAACCAAAAATTATAATAATGATATGGCTTATCGGTGCATTCAATTTATAAGCACAGTGATGCTTCTCTTTCACGAGTCCACATCGAATCCTTCCCAACATCATGCACTGGTCCTATTTTCTTTTGAACGCACTGGTGCATGTTATCATTGATTTGTCTGGTGCTTTATTCATATTAAGGCACCAATGAGTTTATGTTTATAAGAGCATCGATGCCCTATATTTCTTGGATAGCCCCGGTGCTTCGGTTGAAATGTGAACATCAGGGATTTAAGTTCAAGAATGCATCGATGCTCATTATCATAGATTCGACCAGTGCGTTGTTGTTATTAAAACACTAGGATGTAGTTTGTATAAACACACCGTGGCTCCAATATTTTAAGACTTGCCCAGTGCTTATTGTGCAATGTAGGCACCGATGAATTAATGTTTTAAGCGCACTGATGCATATGTCATGTGAAGTGCACCACATGGAAAAACATCCACCTGTCCAATTTTTTTTAGTTATAATCAATTTTCGTTATAATATCCACAAAACCATCCAATACCAAAAATGAATGTTTTCACAGAGGTTTTTTTGACAATTTTTGTCAAATTTTTAACACTAAAAGCCTCTGATATAACCTCCGCTAGAGGGTATTTTCCTTGTACCGAGCTAGAGGTATCATTGTCTTATCATTTTGAACATGCTTAGAGTATCATTTTGAGAACAATTCCAAGTTTTGCAGTAATCAATTTTGTTGTATGATCTGAGGAGATCTAGTGAAGATGAATTAGATGGAGTGTAACTGAGGGTCATGTCACATGCTGTGGAGCTTGGTGCAATGTTGGTCAGCCTCACTAGTAATAAAACCTATGATGTAGTGTGTGTAGTGCCAAATTTTGATGAAGGATAATAATAAGAAACAACTCTTTGTGGATCTAGACCAGGGGGGTGAACCATAGTAAAACCTATGTTAATGTGTGGAATATTGTCTCTTATGATTTGATTTTCTTATTATGTTGAATGGATGAATATATATATATATATATATGCATCTATTAAGGATATTTTACAACGCGCGTGTTATTTTATGAAGAATCACTATTAAGGGTTAAATGAGTGGTAGATCTAATGAATGATGGTATGGTAGAATGCACATTAAAGTATAAGGAGTCTAATATTCTTAACATTCCCATGCGTTCCATCCCTTCCATGATTGCAGACACTTGGGTCATGCAATAACCCATAAGCCATCTCAGGTGAGACTTCATTGTGCATTCTGTGCACAGTTTTTCCTTCTGTTTTACTAGAGGGGCCAATGGTTTCTAGGGTTTTGTTGGAAAGCTAAGGTAGAACCTGAGTCATCCCATACATCCAACAAATGGTTTTTTTCTTGGTTGGAACTGAACATACCAGATTGAAGGGGATTTAATGAAGAGGATGCAGTAGTAGAAGGGGATGTTTAGGTCATGGAACCCTACAAAGCAAGAGATTGAAAGATGTTTATAGATAAAGCAGCTCAAGTTTGCACATAAAGATAATAGAATCTCTAGATATACATTGCACCGGTATCTGCATAGGTATGTGTTTACTGATTTGCACGAGGCATATTTATGTTATTTTCAAGAGATGTTACATGAGTGCTTATTGAGGTTGAAGGACACTCACCTGGCTAATCGGATAAGGCTAGTAGAGTGTAATGCCAAGAACATTGTGTTGTTGGAAAGGGTTAATAAACATTCATGTGCTTAGTGGATTTTTGGTTAGATAGTATTATTGCAAGGTTTATTACTGATTTTTCATTCGATACAATGAAGTCGTATACTTCTACAAAATAGGAATTCTTGAAGGGACCAAGAGGGAGGTAAAATAGGTCTCTTTACATGTCGATCAAGATCTTATTTTATGATAAAGGAATGATGACCATGGAATCATACAACTAAATCACCCTGTGCACATGGGGGAGATGGGGGAATTACTAAGAAAGATACGAGATATGGAGAAGGCTATGGACGAAGGCCAAAAAAAGGAAGCAATGGACCCTATAATGATGGATGAGGAACAAACCAGGGAAATAATAAGGAAATTAGGAGTGACATGTAGCAAATGACCCTACTGGTATAAGATCAATAAGAAAAAGAGGGCAGTAGCTGAGTGATAGGGCTTGGACAATGATGAGGAAGAGGTAGAATATCTTCGTGTGACAGGGAATATTGAGGAAAATTGTGTGCCACATATGAGAGGAAAACCATAGGTCAGGGGTCCAATGAAAAAGAAAGCTCTCCATTCCATATCTGAATTAGTGTGGAACCCACAACCCCACGTGCAAATAAGACATCTGAAAAATAAAAGTTGGTTAAACAACAACTGATTAGTGGTAGAAGTATTTTTACAAGATCTGGGTCTAGTGGAAAATCAAGTAGAAGTGTAAGTTCATCAAGTAGTAGTCAAGTATCTACACCGTGAAGAGGTGGTATTACAACAAAATTCACAATAGAAGGACAAGATCCAACTATTATGTTACTAGAGTTGCAAGGAGAAGTGTAGGAGGAGCTAGAGAAGAATTTGTTCATCTGCGAGAAGATTCAGGCAGCTATGTATATTATAGATGAAGATACAATGGTTTCACAGTTGGAAATCACATTCAAATACCGCACATTGGATTGGTACATGGGTATCATAGTAAATAATCCAACGAGAGTGCCTAAAACCATCGCAGAAGTAAAGAGACAATTAATAAATGAATTTCAAAAACCAAGTTCAGAGGAACAATTCATGAATGAGATGATAGACATTAAGTAGAATCCAGGAGAATCACTCGTGGAGGTGGAATAGAAGTTCAAAAGACTAAAAGGTAAGTTGAAGTTCCTTATTATTGATATGTAGCATAAAAAATTGTTTTACAATTCTTTATTTCCACAATTGAATTATCCTTTGAGGCAACAAAAGTTCCAAACTCAGGCTGAGGCATTACAAGTAGCCTTGCAGTTAAAGGAAAATCAATATAAGCAGATAGATCCAACTGTGGAAGAGTTGAGAGAAGATATGAAGAACCTGACATTTTAGTTAAACCAGAATAAGTGAAAGGAAAAGAGGGAAGATGTTTGGTGCACATTATATAGAACAAAGGGTCATCATAAAAATGAGTGTCCATTATTTGCGTAGTATATAGGAATAGGGATGCCAAATCCATTATCGTCAGGAGGACCATGGTGTGAGATATGAGAAACACATGGGAAGGATTCTTACAGTTGATCAATGATGCAAAAGTATCAAACAGTACCAAAGAATACATTTTGTAATTTTTGCAAGTTAGTTGGACATGGATACAAGTACTGCAGAACCTTGGAGATAATGAAGGAGAGGAAATTAGATGCATGTAGGTTTAAAGATGAATTAATGATAGCACAACCTACGTAGTAGCCATAGTATAACATTGCACAATAGTTTGCAGCTCCACCATAATATAATAATGCGTAACAGTTTGGAGCACCACTACAGTATAACAACGTGAAGTAGTGTGTAGTGCCACCATAGTACAATAATGCACAACCAAATTATAACTAGGAAACTTAGTATAATACACCATGCAAATATAATCAAGGAAACAAAGGAGGCTTCAGAGGAAGAGGTCGTGGAGGAAGAGGTTTTGGAGGGGGAAGAGGACCATTAGTTTGTCACAACTATAAAGAACCAGGGCACTATGCAAGAGACTGTCCACAACCACCTGCAACATGTATGTATTTTCACGCAACAAACCATGTGTTGGCCCTTGACCAAGTTTTGAAGAAACATTGGTCTTGTTTGACCACTTTTGGGACTTCGACAGGATATTCGAAGATGGATCACCCAGGCAGAGCTGAGATAGTGGGATCTCACTTGTTTTTGTGGGCTTGTGGACCGAGGAAAGGGTTTACTAGGGTTTATGGGTTATGGGATGTCGGCCCATGGGTTTACCCATGTTTAGGCCTTTTTGTAAAAGTATATATAGGAAGGAATGTAATGTAGAAGGTAGTAGAATATTAGTGCAAGCAATGTGAGAGATTTGGTTGATTGGATATGTGCATGATATGTTAGTAAGGCTCTATTCTAGTAAGGAGTTGGCTTTGTGCCTTGACTTGATTTTGGGAAGGAGGATCTAGTGCGCAACATGCAGATCTCATGTCCTTTGCGGAGTTTGTCTCTGTGGCTTTTTTCACATGAGAATATGAATGCAAGAATATTGAAGACTAATAAAGAAGAAGAAGAAGTTGGTGGACGTAGCCCCACACTGGGGTGAACCATGAATATCGTGTGTCTTGATGTGCTTTGTGCGATGTTGTTTATGTGCTTATCTTCTTAGTGTTGTTGTTATAATGTATAATGAATGCATCTGATGTCATTTCTTAGTGCTTGATGGTATTAAATATAAATTAATGCTAGATCCAAGATGATGCTATGTGCTAAGTGAATGGAAGGAATTCATCTTTATGGTTACTGCGTTGATCTGTAATAAGGTTTTAATCTACAATGTGAATGAGATCCAAGAAACTAATGCATATTGTTGTTTAAGTCCTCTATCAAGTATTGTAATCATAGATCTATGTCCCAGCCTAGTTGTAGACACCTGAGTCATGCAACCCGCCTGCCTCTACCTCAGGTGAGACATCATCTACTTCACAAGTGTTTTCGAAAGGGTTGGTAGTTAGGGTTTTGTTGGTGCATTGTTTAAGCGTTAAACCTTGGGTATGCCCCTATGCCAACAAACGGTTCTGATGTCGGGACTTGAAATTATGATTGCTGGGAACTGAAGAAAACAAAATGATATGTGCATAGATCTATTATTGAAGTGCGCAGTATTGTACTTGACTTGCAAAGCTCTACGCTAAGAAAGAAACCAGATATGAAGAAAAGAGGTAATATCTTAAAGCTTTTTTCTCTGGTAGAGGTAAGATAAGTGGAAATTTTTTCTTTGAAAGTATGAATCTAGGTATGTTTGATAGATTTTCTCTTCCCTAAATGTTACGGCACAGTTAGAAGAAAGATTTGATCTGAATAAATTTGATAGAAATAGAGAAAAATATGTTATTTCTATGCATAGAAAGAATTTTTGGACTAATAAGTGGATGCAGGAACCTAGAAAGAATTTTTGCAGATTACAGATCTAGCACTGTGATCCCTGTGCACAATACAGGAAAGGTTGGGGATCAATTAAAAGAAAGAGAGGAATAATAATGTATTATAATTGAAGAAGTGTTATAACCCTAATTTGCACCAGACATGCATACCTGGCATCAGGCCATCTTACTTGCCATTTTTTCCAAGCCACCATTAAACAACTCTTCTAAAAACCATCCTTTTGAATATGTACATGCCCTACACCACAGCTGCCCACATGTATACGCTAGCCGACCCATTATAGCCCATGTATACTAACAAAACCACAAAAAATAGAAAGTTTCATATGAAATACATATTTATGGGTAATTTCCTAAACCGTTTGACCACTCATAGCCGATCACTCAACCAGATAACTACCTTATTTTAGCCTGTAAAAGAAGAGGTAGGGGTCCCATTCAAAGGGAGAAAAATAAGAGCAAAGAAACTCTGCCAATTTTTGTATTCCCCTTGCCCCAATATTTTGCAACCATTTTGTGAGAACTGAAGAGGAGTAGCATATGTGGATGCGGTTGGTGCACAGTTGAAGAGGAGCCTAGGACTACGTTCAAGGAGCATTGGCCGATCTCACAAAAGTAACTTACAATATGCACCAGACATGCATACTTGGCATCAGGCCATCTTATTTGCCATTTTTTCCAAGCCACCATTAAACAACTCTTCTAAAAACCATCCTTTTGGAGATGTACACACCCTGCACCACTGTTTCCCTCGTTTATACGCTAGCTGACCCATTATAGCCTGCGTATACTGACAAAAGAACAAAAAATAGAAAGTTGCAAACAGAATACAGATTTTCGGGTAATTGCCTAAACCGTTTGACCACTCATAGCCGGTCACTCAACTGGATAACTACCCTCTTTTATCCTATAAAAGAAGAGGTAGGGGTCCCATTTAAAGGGAGAAAAATAAGAGCAAAGAAACTCTGACAATTTTTGTATTCCCCTTGCCCCAATATTTTGCAACCATTTTGTGAGAGCTGAAGAGGAGTAGCATATGTGGAAATAGTTGGTGTACAGTTGAAGAGGAGCCCAGGACCAGGTTCGAGGAGTAGTGGCCGATCTCACAAAAGTAAATTTCAATGGTGAGATCAACCACTGCTCCTTGAACCTGGTTCTGGGATCCTCTTCAACTTTGCACCAACCACTTCCACATATGCTACTCCTCTTCAGTTCTCACAAAATGGTTGCAAAAGATTGGGGCAAGGGGAATACAAAAATTGGCATAGTTTCTTTGCTCTTATTTTTATCCCTTTGAATGGGACCCCTACATCTTCTTTTATAGGCTAAAAGAGGGTAGTTATCTGGTTGAGTGACCGGATATGAGTGGTCAAACGATTTAGGCAATTACCCAAAAATCTGTATTTCATCTGCAACTTTCTATTTTTTGTGATTTTGTCAGTATACGCGGGCTGTAATGGGTCAGCTAGCATATACACATGGTAAATAGTGGTGCAGGGCACATACATATTCAAAAGGATGGTTTTTAGAATATTTGTTTAATGGTGGCTTGGAAAAAATGGCAAGTAAGATGGACTGATGCCAGGTATGCATGTCTAGCGCAAATTAGGGTTATAACAAGAAGATCAGGACATCTTGCTAAGGAATGCCCTGGTAGAAGTCCTATTTATCTTTATTGTAAATTTATTGGTCATGAGGTTGAGGATTGCCCAAGGATGATTGCTAAATTTGAAAAGATGAACATGAGATAAGAAAACTATAAGGAAGGTCAAGAGACAAATTATATGTTAGAAAATCAGAAAGAGAAAGAATCAGGGAAATCTCATACTATGTTAGTATAGTTAAAAGAAGCAATGGATGACCACAAGGATGTCAGTTTATCATATATCTTGAAATAAAAACAACACATAGTCACAAGAATAGAAGACTTTGACATAGACTGTGTATTGGATGAAGAAACACATGTGAAAATTATGCCAGAAAGAACTTGGGAAATTTTGGCAAATCTTACTATGATACCTTCATTGGGAAGGATAGGATTGTTTAAAGGAAATATGATAACCCTATGTGGAAGAGTCACTAACATACCTATGATTTCTCATGAGACATCGACTGAAGAAGAGTTTGAATTCATGAAACATACCTGTGATTATCTGAGCTAACAGAGAATCGATTTCATATCGCGCTGTGATTTCTTGACCTCGCCATCCATTTGATTACCTTGCTTGTCCATCCACCTACCTGATCTATTTGATTACAAGTGTGAATTTTGGGTGAACATAGAGCGTTAGAGAAGTCTGTGGAGGATATTCTTATGGATGTCATGGCTGAGAGAGTTAAGTCTATAGGAATATAGGCGTCGTCAACTGGAGGATTGCAAACATCCCCCATGACTGGACATCATTCCAGTTGTACTACTGAGAAGTGAAGCAAGCACCAAAATGATCTGTCTAATGTGGAGCAGATCTCATCGATCTTGCCAGATTATATACAGCCTGTGGCTGGCACGGTTAACCATGATAGTATCCCATGATAATTTGAGTACATGTTGATCATGCGTACATCCCAAAGGGGATATGCGTAGTTGGACCCAAGTTAGGACACATCCCAGCTCTGAAGAACAATGACTTTAACCTCAGAGACAGAAAGAACTACGTGATGCTCATGCCACAGGTATTTGATGAAGATGACTGGGAAGAATCCATGCATAGTCTCCTAGTCATGGATTAAGGAGCTTGCACAATCAATGATAATGAATGTGATGAAGATCCCTAAATTTGGCCGACATCAGGAGGTTAACGCCTGCGTTAAACTCCCCCTTTCATGCTATCATGGGGGATATCTATGGCTTGATAGGTGTGTCACCGTGGATCCGGTGTTGATGCACCTCATCACAGAACTAAGCATGCAGGGACCAGACCCTCAACAGTTCTACCTAGCGAAGACTTGAGATCGCTCCCTGGAACAACGCATAAAGGAGGATTATGGCGATGTAGAGAAGGGAAAGTGAGGCTACAATGTAGCCTCCATCCAGGATGACATAGTGCACCTATATTGTCATCTTATAGCTAGAAATATCATCAGAAAGAATTGTCCCATACAGGTCACTAGATTCTTAGTAGACTTCGTAGGAAAGTGTGTGGAGGGGATGCAAATGAACTGGGTGAGTTACCTTGCCAATGAGCTGGAGAAGGACTATCACAAAGCACAGGATCAGGGCTATGAATTCCATTTCAATTGGTTACTGGTATTGATCACATTTGTTGCTTGGTAGATGTCGGAAGGAGAGACATTTCCAGAAGTTGAGCCATTGGAGTTGTTGTCCACAACGTTCTCCAATGTGTAGTATACAAATGATATGTCGAAGCAGTGGAAGTCGAACGCTATCTTCCATGCTTACTACTAGCAACTGAAGCATGCTATTAAATAATTTCCATGCATGACACTGAATACATTTCACCAGTAAAGACCACTAGCAAATTTCCATGCAGATCGACACTTTATCTACATCCCTGCACATAGGGATGATAGTAAGGAGGAATTGTAGTTCTATTATAAGCTGACTGACAAAGATATGGAGGAGATCACCAAATAATGGCCAATAGAGTTCCCTATACCAGTTAAGGATGTAGAACTCTCTGACCCTGACATTATTGGAAGTCCCTTGGTCACCCCGGTTGAACATGATGGATAGACTAGCACGAAGAAAAAGAAGAAAAAGGAGGAAGTGAAGAACATAGAAACTGATGACGAGGATAACGCCTCAGAGGAAAGTAGGTCTGACTTACCCACAAGAGGAGGAGGAGATGAAGTGAACCAAGAGGAAGGAGGGGAAGAAGGAGAAATTAAAGACAAAGGTGAAGTTACACCACCAAAGGATCCCCCTAACAAGGACGAAACATTAAAGAAGCATAAGGTTTCTCCTCATAAACCCTCATCAAGAAAGAAGACATGTGCTAGTAAGCCCAAGATGAATTCCACACTCAAAGAGGATGACACTGATATAATCATCACAGCTATGGAGGATGCTTCATAGGGTGTCTTACAGTGCTATGGATCAAAGCAAGAGATGTTCTATGAAATAATAGATAAGGAGTTGAAGGAGATACAACAATCCATCCATTCAAGCCACGCAGTACCTACTGCACCTTCTTTATTGAAGATTGCAGAATTGGGGGATGAGCCTGCCTAATTACAAATATTAGCATATGCAATAGATGCTCGACTTAAATGAGCCCAAGAATAAAAGGAGTAGGCTACATAAGCCTTGAAGAAAGAAAAGGAGGATGTCTTAGAGCAACTTCAAGTTGCACAGAAGGAGAAAGATGAAATTTGGGCGATGTTCGAGGAGGACAATGCAAAGGTAAAAAATGAAAAATACCAACTGCTCACAAAGGAGACTGTGATCAAAGAGGTAGTGACTAGATCACTTCACTTTGTGTTAAGATTTGGCACAAGAGGAAGAAGAATCAGCTGAGATTCAAGTGGGGAAGCTCGTTGAGGCCATTTAGCAGCTTCAAGTGAGAGTAACAAAGTTAGAACTCCAAATAGTGCTGAGCACTCCACAACAAGTGCGCGATCAGAGGGAGAAGTTGCTAGGAGCATAGTTGGAAGGATCAGGGCACTCACCTTATAATGTAAGCAATTATGTAATCGTAGTGTGCAGTCCTATGAACACCTCACATAAGGTATAGATCTGAGGAAACTGGAAGCACAAATGTAGGAGGCACAACAATAGGCATCCATTGTGCAAGCGCAGATGAAGTCACTCACTCCAGTTGAGAAAATGAATATATTATAGGAGCAGTGCACATTCTAGTAGTATATTATTGCCATCCAGAGCAAAGTCTTGGAGGTTACACAGAGATTATAGCCGGTGTAGGACGAAGGCCGCACGATTTTTGAAGAGATTGAAGGACAAGGCCCGCAACTAGACCAAGTGGTTGCGACAGTGGAACAACACTTGGAAGGGAATGTTATAGAGCAAGTGATTTAGGAGTTCACCGAGAAGGAGGCTCTGATGAAGCAACAAGTCGAGGAAGTTAAAGCTAAGATCGAGGCATTTGAAGGAGCGTTGCCCAGATCTGAGTGACTTGGGATGAGTCACATGTGAGTGTTGGGGGCATGTTGGCCTTTGACCAAGTTTTGAGGAAACATTGGTCATGTTTGACCACTTTTGGGACTTTGAAAGGTTGGTCGAAGATGGAGTGCCTAGGCGGAGCTGAGATCACGAGATCTCACTTGTTTTGTGGGCTTGTGGATCGAACAAAGGGTTTAATAGGGTTTATGGGTTATGGGATGTTGGCCCATGGGTTTACCCATCTTTAGGACTTTTTGTAAAAGTATATATAGGAAGGAATGTAATGTAGAAAGTAGTAGAATCTTAGTGCAAGCAATGTAGGAGATTTGGCTGATTAGCTATGTGCATGATATGTTAGTAAGGCTCTGTGCTAGTAAGGAGTTGGCTCTATGCCTTGAACTGATTTTGGGAAGGAGGATCTGGTGTGCAACGCATAGATCTCCTATCCTTAGGGAAGTTTGGCTCTATGTTTTGTGCACAGGAGCATATGAATGTAATAAGATTGAATACTAATAAAGAAGAAGAAGAAGTTTATGGACGTAGCCCCACACTAGGGTGAGCCACATATATGATGTGTCTTGATGTGATTTGTACGATGTTGTTTATGTGATTATGTGCATAGTGTTGCTTTTATAATGTATGGTGAATTCATTTGATGTCATTTCTTAGTGCTCGATGGTATTAAATATAAATGAATGCTAGATCCAAGCTGATGCTATGTGGTAAGTGAATGTAAGTACTTGATCTTTATGGTTACTGCACTGATCTATAATAAGGGTTTAATATGTGATTTGAATGAGATTCAAGAAATGGATGCATATTGTTTCTTAAGTGCTCTGTCAAGTATTGTAATCACAGATCTATGTCCCAACCTAGTTGTATACACCTGATTCCTGCAACCCCCCCTGCCTCTACCTCGAGTGAGACTTCATCTGCTTCGCAGGTGTTGCCGAAAGGGCCAGTTGTTAGGGTTTTGTTGGTGCACTGTTGAGGTGTTCAACCCTGGGTCTAACCCTGTGCCAACACCATGAAACAGAATACTGTACAACATTGTTGACAAAGATATAGGACAGGAGAAACTAGAATAACCAGAATGTCCAATGGATTGTTGTAGAAAACATAGAATAAGATGGGAAGAAGATCAACATTGTTACTATATATGGATCCAAGGAAGGTCTAGCAGATGAAACAAACAAGGATTTGGATCAGTACCAGTGGGTCAAGAAGAACACCTAAACAAAAGTTTGATGTGCATAAAGAGAAGGAGACATTCAAAGAGGCTAGACAAGATATTTTGAAGGAAACTATTGTGTCTACTTCAAGAACAAAGCCAATAGATGAGGTACTAGTGTATGACATTCCTCCCTTATTTGAGTAGACTAGTAAAGAGGAACATTTAGAGAAAGTAAGTAACTTAAGAAACATTTTTGGTTCTTGTGTAAAATTGCTTAATGATACAAAATATTTGCAAGTATTGCATATTCTATTAGAAGAGTCTAATTATATGGAAGAAAGGGTAAAGACAGTGAATTGAGTCCGTAAGAAGAGAAGACATTGGAGATTTTAATATGGGGGATATCATACTAGAATTGGGGTCTAAAGTCAATGTTCTGCTAAATAAGACATGGGAAGCTATGGGGGAAGCCTACATTGGGGTATTCACCTATTCAGTTGAAGCTAGAAAATCAGCATAGAATGGTGCCAATTGGTAGATTGAAAGGGATACCAATAGATCTAGATGTTGTGCGCATGATGGAAGACTTTGAATTCATTGACATAGTATATAATACTTCACCTTATCCAACATTGTTGGGTATGGATTGTGATTTTTATAACTGAGCTATTATCAATTTGAAGACAAGGAAGATGATCTTTGAATATCAAGAATACAAAGTTATCGCACCATTGGATCCCTCAGAAGTAGTAAGGAATGTGGAACCTATGACAAAATGTTTTATTACAGAAGACATAAATCATTTATATAGAACTACCACACACGACAAGGATTACATCAACCCAACTGTAGATGGAATGTTGAGTTTGAGGAGTATTAGTTCTTGTGATTCAGACTCTAATAAATGACTAGAGAACTAGAAACAATGATTACATGAATTATCCACCAGAATATGTGCCAGAATGATGTGCGCACTAAGATGGGTTGGTTCAGAGGTAAGAGAGCCTCCTAATTTTTATGGTTTGAATGACTTAGAATAATTTTTAATGAAGTTTGAATCAGAAGTAGTAGAAAATAAAATATTAAAAGTATAGATATTTCTTTGAAAGCTACACTTGCTTGTTGGCGGGTTACACATAAAGAGAAGATCAACAAATGGTATCAATGCAAGATATTACTGCACATCAGATTCGATGCAAAGCAGGGGCATAGATATTAGGAGAAGTATGATGGAATTGGACAATGCAAAAGACATGTATAAATATGTATAATTCAATGGATATTAGTCATACCAGAAGAATGGAAACATCATTTTATTCACACACTAGAAGGAATTCCAAATAATTGGTACTCATAATAGGAACAACGCGGGGAAACTGCATGTTGGGAAGAAATACATTAAAATTTTGTGATTACATTTTCCTTTGAGCATGAGAGTCCAGAGATAGATACAACACAACATATAGTAAGAGATATGATTTTTGAAGAACCTGAAGTGGATATCGTGACAACATATCAAAAGAAACAAACAGTCAGAAAGTTGCTACATTGTTATCATGTCGCAGAAGATGAAGACCCATCAAAAGGAAACCCACGCAATATCCAAATCCCAGAAGTTGAAGGAGAAAGAGAAGTTGAGTGTCCACAATTAGAATTAGAATATTATGCAGCCCCATTGAAGATAAAGAAGGTAAAGATTGGAACAACAGAAAACCCAAAGATGGAAACTATTGGAGATTACTGGGACAATCAGACAGTAGAAAGAATAACAAAATTACTACACGAGTAAAATGACTTGTTTCCAACAACATTCTTAGATATGAAGGGATTAGCAAGAGAAATTGGAGATATAAAGATTCCTTTGAAACCAGATTCTAGACCTATAAGATAGATACCTTATAGGTTGAATCCATTATATACGCAGAAGGTGAAAGAAGAAGTTGACAAAATGTTAGAAGTTGGTGTCATAGAACCTGTGGAAGAATCAAAATGGATTAGCCCTATGGAATAAGGATATGTGTAGATATGAGAAAATGGAATGATGCTTGCTTGCATGATTTGTTTCCTACCCCATTTACAAATGAAGATTTGGAGAATGTAGGAGGTCAAGAAGCCTATTCATTTACATATGGGTTTTTAGGATATCATTAGATCAAGATAGCACCAGAAGATAGACACAAGACCACATTTTATACAAAATGAGGATCATTTCAGTATAAATTTATACCATTTGGGTTGAAGAATGCATGTGCAATTTTTTCAAGAGTAGTAGTAGAAGCTTTTAAGGATTTCATACATAAGTTTTTGGAGGTTTACTTGGATTATTGGACAATGTTCAATTTATTAAAGGATCATGTGGAAGTGTTAATATTCATGTTGGACAGATGTAGACAATGTTAGATTTCATTGAATATTAAGAAATGCATTTTCAGTGCACCTTTTTGAATTTTGTTAGGGCATGTGGTGTGTAAACAAGGTCTGTTGATCGATCCTACCAAAATTGTTGTCATAGTGAATTTACCACCACCTAATTTAGTGTGTCAGTTGAAGAGTACACTTGGTCATATAGGGTATTACAGGAAGTTTATAAAAGGATATGCACAAATTATTACACTAATGGACGAATTGCTAAATAAGGATACTAAATATCAGTGGAATGATGAGTGCCAATAGAGTTTGGATATTTTTAAGGAGAAGATGGTTACTGTGCCAATTTTAGTATTTCCAAATTGGTAAAATGGATTTCATGTGCATGTGGATGCATCATCAATATCACTTGGAGTAGTACTGGCACAACTAGGTGAAGGAGATATAGATCACCCTATAGCACTTGCATGCAGGAAGTTGTCATAATCAAAGAAGAACTACAACACTACTGAAAGAGAAGGTCAAGTTATGGCATATGAACTACAAAACTTCAGACATTATTTGTTAGGAAAACACTTTAAGATGTTTACAAATAATTCTACTCTTAGATATCTGGTTAATGAGCCACTATTGGGGGAAAGAATATGCATATGTCTATTATTGTCTTAGGAGTTTGACTTTGAAGTTGCGGTGAATCCTGGAAGATTGAATGCGAGGATAGATCATTTGTCCAGGATAACTGATGGAGAGGAACCACGTAACTTGGAGGACAACTTCCCTGATGCACAATTGTTTTTAGTACAGATAGATGATGAGTATTTTGATGACATTATTGAGTTTTTTTGTGCAAGATTTGTGCCTAATAATTTAATACTGCACAGAAGATGAACTTGGTAGTTAGAGTTACAAACTATCAATTGATTGCAGGGCATTTGTACACACTTGGTGTAGACAACATTTTGAGGAAATGTGTTATGGAGCATGAAAGGGTGATCATTTTAGAAGAAGCACATGAAGGAATTGTTGGAGGACACTACACAACAGAAGCTATTTCACGTTGGATTATGGTGGCCCATAGTTCATAAGGATGAAAAGGTGTAATGTTGGAATTGTTATGCCTGTTAGGGAGTTCGAAATACATATAGGAGGGATGATATTCCATTAAGACCTCAAGTAACTTTGCAAGTGTTTGATAAGTGGGTAGTAGAATTTGTAAGTCCAATTAATCCACCATCTAAAAGATCAAGAGAAAGAAATATCATTACAATGACAAAATACTTAACCATATGGGATGAGGCAACAACAATGAAGGATTGTAGTGCAAATACTAAAACATGCTTCTTGTTTAAGTGGGAAGTAACACAATTTAGATTCCCTAGAGTAATGATGATTGATCAAGGGACTCACTTTATCAACAATACAATCTAGGAAATGCTTGAATAATTTGAGATGCATCATCAGAAGAGCACTCCATATCACCACATGTAAATGGAATAGTGGAAGCATTTAACAAGATATTGGAAAATTCCTTGACCAAGATTTGCAATGTAAACAAGGATGACTGGGATTTTAGGGTACCAATGGTGTTATGGCCTTATAGAACTACATGCAATAATCTAATAGGGAAGACACCATTCAAGTTGGTGTATGGACATGAAGTAGCAGTTCCCTTTTATTATTTGATACCAGGTCTGCGCATTGCATCTATTACTGACATGATAGAAATAGGCACAATACAAGAAAGATTAGCTCAACTCATGGAATTAAAAGAAGACATAATTATAATTGGTTTCCATCAAGAGGTACAAAAAAAAAATATAAGGATTGGCATGACAAACATATCAAGAAGAAGAAATTTAAGAAAGGAGATCTCATTCTCCTCTATGAAATTAAATACTTGCAACACCTAGGGAAGCTTAGAATGCATTGGCTAGGGCCATATCAAATAAATTTTGTCACAGATGGAGGTGTTGTGCAGCTGTAAGATTTAGCAGACAAGTAAATTCAAGGTTTGGAGAATGGCAATCGACTGAAATTGTATAGGGATAGTCGACCCACTAACCCTCAGTAGTTCCAGCACAAAAATTAGACTTGTACATATTATGAATAGTAGGAGTTAAAAGAAGAAAAAGGAATAAAAAAGTGGAAAATGAAAAAATCCAAAAAGAAGTAGGTATTGTTGATACGGAGAGGGGGGTGAATCAATATCAAGTACAATTTAAAACCTTTTTCAAATTATACTTAAACCATTGAACTATATCCAATGAGAAATGAACAATAGTATAAGAGTTACACCAATACACCACAATACACCATGCACAATATATGAGAAATAATCAATAGTTATTGCTCAAGGGAAGTAATGACTTCCAAAGGTAGCTACAACTTCCAAATGTAAAGGGAGGGATAAACCTCAAAGAGGAAGATACAATCCTCCAATATCAAGAGAGATTTGAACTCTCCATCCTTTCCCCTTCCTTCCACCCAATAATATATGAGAGATAATAAAACTTTACATTAAATCATCACCATCAACCAATCATCACATAGAACCCGATAATGCTTCTTGAGACTTCCTCAATTTCTGGAATTATTCAATTTTTGGAGTACTTTGATCCTATATATAATATTACTCGATGTATTCTATGAAAATCCTCCAAGTTTCACTCCTTGAATTCTCCCCAAAAATAAGTTATAGAAAGAATGGTAGACTTTATTCAATTCTGGTCTATTCAGGGGACCGAACTTGTACAGAATGCCCGCACTCAATATTTAACATTCGATTCTAAAAATCGCACAAAAGAAACCAAAGTCTATATTATTTCCAATGAAATTTGTCCCACATCATTTGGATTCTTTATGAACAAGTTATGATTGTTTTACCTGGAACACCTGTTTATTGACTAGCTTCGGGACTGGTCACAAACCTCATCTTCCACATAGTGTATCTCCATAATTATAGTGAATCAAGAGCTGAAATTTTTACCAGAGGTACCTTGATATGTTTTCTCAATACCATAGATATTTCACCATATTCATTGTTCTAGAAAAAAAGTTATAGCAAAAATGGTAAGATGACCTGAAAATAACTTACCTTAGAACACATCACCAAAAGACTTCATCCTCCCTTGAAATCCGTCCTTCTTTACTTCTTATTTCCTTTGAAATTCGACTTGTATCAAAATGAATGTATAATGATGTTTATTTATACCATTTATGTCACTTCATTTTAAC
>ML778229.1:58834-82966 GCA_009831015.1 Picea engelmannii
TGCGAACTATTTTCAAAATATAATTTTGAGAAAATGACAAGTGTAACCTTCTTCAGGAAAAAGTTCTTAATGAAGAGTTTGATCTTCCATTATCATGACATAATCATAATATCATCTTGATAACCAAAAATGTGGATAACAATAAGCGCTTTTCTATCTAGGGTTAAGGTCAAGCTCTAGGGGTGATCTACCTGTCCGCAGGGAGATTTTCCTACAACAGAGGTAAATCCTGATCAGTATATTGTTGACAAAACAAAGGAGAAGGCCATTGTAGAACAAGTGAAGGATCAATTTGGAACTGAAAGGGGAAACATATGTATGATCATTAAGAACATCAATGACCCAACCACCAGATTTGTGATGAAGTTTATGGCTTGTAAGATACTTAGAAAGTGTTCCAAAGAAGAGGCACATGCAAGGGTAATTTCAGCTGCTACCGAGTGCACAAAAGGAACAATTCTAAGTTGGGCGTTGCATTTTCTCAACTTATTCTTAGAAGACTATAGATATGCATAGGATGTTGGAATGAAGTTCCACTATTCTTGGTTATTAATATTAATAACTTTAGACGCATGGGAAAAACTGAAGTACTCAGCATTTTGTGACAGAAGAGGAAAGTGTCGCATAGAAAGATATGAAAACTTGTGACAAAACACATATCCTAATCATAGGAAGGCCCATGCAAGCATTTATGGCATGTACATATAGGAGACGCAAGAGAAAATTGTTTATACATGGAGTATTTTACCTGAAGTGGTGAGAGGAAATGAAGGAATTGCCAACTTCAAGGCATACAGGAACAACATATGGATACAAGCCATAAGAGACCCTAAAAACACATGGATAAATATGCAATATTGCATTATAGTAGAAGAAGTCCAACGGGTAATAGAAGAATGGCTAGATCAATGGAATGTACTTGTAGTTGTCAAAAAAGGAGCAAAGGGAAAAGAACAAGTAGAAGCTACGATGATGTAGAAATCTAGTATTCCAACAACCAATACTAGAAAATCCTCACAACACATAGAAAGTGAGATGATAGTTAAGAAGCCAAAGAGGAAGGAAACGATACTGAGAGCCTCAGAACTAGGAACTGAGGGCACATAAATAACAAATGGCTAAACACATAAGAAATATGAGATCCCAACCCAGGAGACAAAAAATGGAAACATACCAGAGGTAACGAAACCTACGTAGATAGAAAAGAGGAAATAAACAATTCATATGGGAGAATAGAGGAAGAAGATGAAAGCGTAGAAGAATCCCCTTGAGCTCACAATCACTGAAGACAACACAAATATGGTAGTAGATAAAGTTCAATATAGAGGAGAAGATGCTTTATATGTCACAGAATATCAAAGAGAAGAACTCATGAATAAGTTAATGGAAGTTAAAGAAGTTTTGAAGAGATTACAACTCAATGTCGCATAATAGAGAAGCACAACGCAACAAGATCCAATACATGAAGAAAAGGAGACAGTCCAAAAAAAAATAGTGGGAAGCATTGTGTTCTAGATAAGCCAAAACATTATACAAGTAAATGAGGATACCACACAAAAACCTTTGAAGGATCTAGAACAATTGGATTCGTCTCTATCTAAGATACCAACCAAAGTGTTATATAAGTTGCATATGAGCATTACACAAGAAGTTCAATATAGAGCTAGGACAGATATGAAAAACTTAGAGACAACCAAGGAAGAGAAGGAGGTACTAGATATAGCTTTAAAATAGGTATGGTTGGAGTGAGATGAAGAAAAACAACATGTAAAGAAACTAGGGAAAAGACTTGAGGAAGTCTTCCAAACAATTATGGAGAACACACTAGTAGAAGAGCTCAGCGCGAAAGAAAATATACAAAGGATAGCACAAACAATAGATGGTTACAAACAAGAGATAATAGAATTGGCTAGAAAGCTGAAACGAGCTATCTCTCCAGAAGTCAGATCAAAAAGGGAGCAACAGGCAACAAAGCACACATATATCATTGCGTTGGAAGAAAAATAAGTAGAAAAAATCTATGAAAGGATCGCACGGATATGGATGAGCCTTGAATAATACGAAGGGATCCAACAGTTGTATCAGAGGGAATAGAAAGTGAATGTTGTAGTTAAATATTTAAAAATAAAGAATAAGGCAATGGCTATATAAGAGAGAATGAAGGTCGCTTAGGAAATGAAAAACCTACAAGTAGAATTGAAGACAATCCAAGTAGATAAACATACAATATAGTCTTAGTTGGAGCCACTTCAGGAGAAAGCAGAGAGAATGATAATAGAGTTGGAAATAATGAAAGGAAAATTAGAACAAGTGCACTCAGAAAATAAAGAAGTGTTTAATGAGCACATAAAATTGTAGGTAGTAGAGACACTGGAAAAAAATAATGTGCAGGCAAAGACTCAAGTAGATTTACTAACAAAGAAGTTCTAGGCATTGGAAAAATTGGTGTAGGAGGCATAGACTGCCTGAGTGGATTAGGACGAGCCATAGGTAAGTGCTGCAGGCCTTTTGGAGAAGGAAATGTTTGGGTAAGGTTCGAGATATGGTGCAGTAAACAATGAATAATGAACTGAGGAAGCAATGTGTGGAGGGAACAAAGGAAAATAAGTGCGAAAAAATTATGGGTTAGTGTGCGAAGGCAATTAGAAAGTGGACAAGTTGAGTCCACTTAGAATTAGGGTTTTTGAGTATGATGTAATGGTTTTTACCTATTTTTATAATATAAATAGAGGATGTATGAGGTAGCTAGAGGTATCATTTTCTTATCTTTTTTAACATGCTTAGAGTATATTTTTGAGAACAATTCTGATTTTTGAAGTAATTAGTTTTGTTGTATGATCTAAGGAGATATAGTGATGATGAATCATATGGAGTGTAAGTGAGGGTCAGGTCGTAATATGTGGATCTTGGTGCAACATTGGTCAGCCTCACCAGTAATAAAACTTATGATGTAGTGCATGCAACACCATATTTTGATGAAGAATAATAAGAAGCATAAGATCTTTGTGGACATAGCCCAAGGGGGTGAATCATGATAAAACTTGTGTTAATGTGTGGAATGTTGTCTCTTATGATTTTATTTTCTTGTTATGTTGAATGAATGGATAAATATATGCATATGTTAAGGTTATTTTACAATGCGCATGTTATTTTCTGAAGAATGAATATTAAGGGTTAAATGAGTGGTAAATCTAATGAATGATGGTATGGTATAATGCACATTAAAGTAGGAGTCTAATATGCCTAACATTCCCACGAGTTCCATCCCTTCCATGATTGCAGAAACTTGGGTCATGCAATCAGCCATAATCCATCTCCGGTGAGACTATGTTGTGCACTCTGTGTGCAACATTGCGTTTTGGTTTACTAGAGGGGTCGATGGTTTCTAGGGGTTTTGTTGGAAAACTAAGGTAGAACCTAGATAAACTGATACATCTAACAACATGCTACATATAAGGAACCATTTTAGGATAGCCCCAAAGGAGTGACCATTTCAAAAATTTTAGGAGTCCCTAAATATTACACCTTCATGGTTAGAGGAATTGTGTAGGGGAAGAGGGTTACATCAATGATTGATGGTGGGGCCACCCATAAATTCATTGATGTTGCACTTTTCACTAGGATATGAATCCATG
The DNA here is from genome assembly GCA_009831015.1 of Picea engelmannii. Taxonomy (NCBI): domain Eukaryota; kingdom Viridiplantae; phylum Streptophyta; class Pinopsida; order Pinales; family Pinaceae; genus Picea; species Picea engelmannii. Next base: position 62,470 of record ML778229.1, read on the forward strand.
TGGATGATTTCAATGGATTCAATGTGGTAGTAGAAGATGGGTACAACATGATGTGTACTTAGTGGATCATGAGATTGGAAGTGACATTGGGAAACTATACATTTGTTGATGACTTTTATGTCATGGATTTAGAAGATAATCATATGGTGCTAGGATTTTAGTGGTTTTACTCATTGGAAGATATCAACATGAATTATCGGGACATGAGGATGGAGTTCCAAGACAAGGGTGGAAAATGAGTCATCCTAAGAGGTATGTCGATAGGTTCCCTGAGGATTGTGTCTAACCAATGCATGGATTCCCTTTTTATACATGGGGACTTGGTTTTCACAACATAGTTCTTGATCACCATGGAGAATCCATCACATGATCTCCAACAATACCCTACTGATATCTAGACATTGCTTGAAAAACAAAAAAGAGTTTTTGAACCGTTTCTAGTAGAAATAACACTTGAATGAGGATTTGAACATGTCATTGAGCTAGAAGAGGGGTTGAATCCTATGATCACCACACCCTACATGCATATGAAGAGGTTCAAGGATGAAATAAAGAAGTACATAAAGGAGTTGTTGGAGATGGGACATATCAGTCCTAGTTCTAGTCCCTTCACTTCTTCAGTTGTATTAGTGAAGAAGAAGGATGTCACTATGAGGATGTGAATAGACTATAGGGCACTGAAAAAGAAGATCATAAAAAACCAATACCCAATACATAGGATTGATGAGTTTCTAGACGAGTTTCATGGGGTTTTGTACTTCTTAAAGTTTTATATGAGATCAAGATACCACTAGATTCAAATCAAAGAGGAGGATATCCATAAAAAAACATTCAAGTGTCACTATGGGCACTATGAGTTTCTAGTCATTCCTTTTGGTTTTACTAATGCACTAGCTACCTTTTAGTCGTGCATGAAACATATCTTCAACAAACAGTTGAGGAAATTTTTAGTGGTGTTTTTTGACGATCTTTTGATCTATAGTAGGACGCGGGAGGAACATTTGAAGCATGTAGATGAGATTCTCACCATTATGGAGGAGCAGTCGTTATTTGCCAAAGAAGAAAAGTGTGATTTTGGGTTAACAAAGATCCTCTATCTGAGAAATGTGATTGGTTTTCAAGTAGTAAAGTTACATCAGGATAACATCCAAACAATATTACATTGGCCCACCCCTAGATCACTCACAAATCTGCAAGGATTCTTCAAAATATGCAGGTATTATAGGCACTTTGTGAAAGGATTTTCATAATTGGCTGGACCATTGAAATACCTCACCAATAAGGGGGATTTTTTATGGTCATAGGAGGCAAAGGTAGCATTCGACATAATGAAGAGGGTGATGAGAAATTCCTCAATATTAACACTCCCATATTTCATGTAGTGTTTTGTCCTGTAGTGTGACACATCTGATGAGGGGATAGGGGAAATACTGATGTAGAACCAACACCCAATAGATTTTGAGAGAATAAAGCTAAGATATCCATAGAAGCTATATCCAATATATTATAAGGATATGCTGGCCATGATGTATGGATTGGCCAAGTTTAGACAATACATGGTAGGAGGATAATTTGTGGTTAGGACTGACCACAATAGCTTGAGATATTTTCTGGAGCAGTGAGATCTAAATGAGTGATAATAGAAATGGGTGAGTAAGGTACATGCATTTTATTTTGACATTGAGTATTTAAATGGGAAGAAGAATATAGTTGTTGACACCTTATCCAGAAGACCTGCATATTTCTCCATGACAAAGATCTCAATAGACTCAAAATCCATTATTTTGCTGGAATACTCCAAGAACACCTTCTGTGAGATGATGGAGGGTAGTATTCAGGATGATAGGTACAGATTAGTATATGAAATCATAGAATAAAATTACATAATCTATCTTTTCCTTGAGCCCAAAATCAAGTATAATATTTTAAGGGAAGTACATGACACGCCACTAGTAGGGAACATAGGGTTTCTGAAAACCTAGAGGAGGGTGAGTGAGATATTTTCTTGGAAGGGTCACAAGTATGATGTACTTCTTCATGTGAGGGAGTGCATGACTTTACAACAGAACAAGTCAAAGTTTACACATCTAGTGGGATTGCTTCAACCATTACTAATTTTGGAGCAGAAGTGGGATAGTATTTCCATGGACTAGATCAAAATATTACCAAAGGTGCAGGGAAAGGAATTCATTTACATGGTACTGGAAAAATTGACTAAATATGCACACTTATTTTCCATTCCTTCATAGTACAACACATCTCAGGTAGTATATCTATTATTCAGGGAGGTGTTCAGACTCCATGGTCTTCTGAGGAACATAGTCAATGGCCTATATACCAGGCTCCTTAGTGCATTTTGACAGGATCTATTCAAGTTATCCGAGACAAAGTTGAAACCCAGAACTAGCTATCACCCCCCAAACAATCGAGCAAAATGAGATAGTAAAAAAATGTATTGAGGGGTACATGAGGAAATATGTGTCAGGGATACATTGGGCATGGATAAAGTGGTTTCATATCGAGGAGCATTGTTACAATACCACTCATCACATGTCCATAAAAATGATCCCATTCATGGAATTGTATGGATATGATGCTCCATATTTTGTGGATTTGGAGTTTCGAGAGAGCATAGCTCCCAAGGAAAAATACTAGTTGTAGGAAAGTCAAGACATCTTGAGAGTCTTGAAGGATAATTTGCAGGCCACTAAGAATCAATAAAAGATGTATGCATATAGGAATAGGGTAGAATGCATATTTGAGGTTGGGGACCTATTATTCCTCAGGTTCAATCCTTATAGATAGTCATGACTGAAAAAGAGTGGTGTAGAGAAGTTGAAGCCTCATTTTATAGACCCTACAGAGTGATCAAGAGAGTTGGGGAAGTAGCATCTGAGTTGGAGCTAATAGAGGGTATTAGAATCCACAAAACCTTCCATGTATCATGCCTCAAGAAGGTATTGGGACAACAGGTCACAACTTCGACAAATATTACTCCACTATATGAGGAAGGGAACTTCTCAGAAAATGTCAATCCCATACATTTGTGGGTTTCATGAGGGTTTCGGAGAAACCAGGGTTTAGGAAATCCCTGTGGTTTGAGTATGCACATCCCACGAGGCAACATTAGACATCCAGGGTTTTTACCGCGAGGATCTTTGCGATCAATATTACAATAGGTCATTTAGATTGTGTTCGTAGGGTTATAGGAGGGCCTCTAGCAGAGTGGATATTTCTAGAGAAGTGCATCTCATGAAACATCATAGATTGGCATCATTCTAGGTTTTCTTGTATTGTTTATGTTAGTAGATTTGTGTAGCTGCCTTGCACCCATTAGACTTGTTTGTTCAATATTATTTTGCAGTTATTATTACATCCATTAGATATAATTGTATTGATGTTTCCATCCATAATAAAACTTCATGTCATGTTTGTTCAATATTATTTTGCAGTTGTTATTACATGCACGCTCTACTATGTAGGTAGCCTTGCATATACATCTTGAGAGAGATTTTTTTAACTTTCCTCATCTTTTCTAAAGGTTTTGCTGGGTTTTTGAGGATCTTTCTGGGTCCTCTGAGTCTCTATAGCCTAGTATTAGTTTTAGGGAAGAGTTAATTTGTTTAATTTTACAACAAAAGAGAATAAAAAATAAGTTTGATTATTTGTTTGTTTGTATTTTTTTTTTTTTTTTTTCAGTCTTCATGCTGTTTTGTCACTAAAAAGAAAAGAAAATTTGATTTCTACCATTCTTTTTTCTCTTTTTTTGCATTGAATTGAAAAGAATACTTTCGTTTTTGAAAGATTTGTATTTTATCATTGGTGTCAATCATAGTTTCATATTGAAAAGAAAAAGTTGAAGTTTTTCTTGTTTTGGAAAAGTTTTTTTGCATCCAAAGCAAAATTCACAACGTAGTTTGCATTTCATTCAAGGTAAAATACTACTTCACATATTGCATTGCATCCAAATTAAATACTTGTATTATTCATTGCACTGAAAAGAAAATTGTATTTCATTTGAAAGATAAGAGCTTGCATTTGGAAGTGTTATTGTAGCACACACTTTTCCATTGAAGAATTAGTTTTTTTCTTTATCAAACTAAATTGTTCTTAAGTTTTTAAATTTTTGTAAGTCATCAAACACATCACTAGTTTCACTTCCATTACCCCTTGAGTAATAACAACTATAAAACAAACACATAATATAAAGTTGATTAGAATTTATTTGTAGGGTTCACAAATTAGTCTAGGTTAGGACGTTGGATTAGGATTGGATAGGTATATCTCCAAGGCCATTGAGTGAAACTTAGGAGTCTAACTTAGGGAAAGTAAAAAATCTATTTTTCATATAGGTATATTTGGGATCATCCTCTAACATAGGAGTTAAACACGAGGTTGTGTGAGGAAGAGTTGAGGAGATTACCCATCCGAGACTTGACCAAGCATAGTGGATTGACCATACGTGGGTGTTTCATTAGTGTCGAAACCTCTCTGTGAGGTATCTCTTTCAGATCTTTGGGCTTAGATACCCTTCCCATACGTTCAATCTCAACTATAGAATATACCCCATGGACGCCGAATGCGAGTTGGTAGCTTCAAAAACCTTCCCTAGGTACCACAAAGGTGACTGCGAGGGGATTTCCATGGCAGTTGAGGAAGACATAACATCACACTATCGGTGCCCCTAGAGGGTTCCCCATGAAGTGAGGGTTACTTGCAGTAGGTAGGGATATTATTTGGTAGTCAGGGTAACTACTTCTCACTCCTTTGTTCTTCAATCAAGGGACTTAATCTACCTTTGTTGTTTTTGGAAGGGCCTTTTCGTGACTTTTTTACTGATTTTGTCTCGGGACTTAATCCACCTGAGATGAGGTATTGAAGAGGTGGTTTTCTCATGTTGTTTATCTATAGATTGTTTTTAGTGGTGCTTTGTGTGTACATTTTTCCTTTGGAAGTTAGTTGGTGGCTACCTTGAATCCTTGATTTAATATGAAAGACCAACCACCCTTCTAGTCTCAAAGAGTCCAATTCTTTTCTCCTGAAAGGGTGGATCCTCCATCACCTCTGTCGAGGAATTGACTAGAAGGATCTGATTACTTTGAGCCAAGTGGTTCTGTTGAACTTGTGGAGCCTGAATTTGTATAGAAGAACACTTATGCACTGAAGGTTATTTGAATTTCTGATCTCAAAGACAAATAATTCATTATACCTTGGAACCCTTTGCTAACTAGACCTGACAATACAATTTTAGTGCATCTTATGACTTTTGGGTAGGGTGACACTTACAACTATACTTTTTAATTTTATGTTATGGAAAACACCTCGAATGTGTCATGGTCAGGGGTCCCTTCTACCCCCAATTTGACTATTGTTGGGGGAGGAATATTTCCTCCTCACCCTTCTATCTAGATGACTAAAGTAACTCAAGCTACAATGGTTACATTAGTCAGTATCTCTATTCCATTTTTTATTGGGTCCACCCATCTTTTGAGTGTGACTTCGTCTTTCTCATTTGTCTCTAATGTGTTTTCATTTTGTATTTCATGAATATGCATGTAATATGTTTCATCTAATTCCCAACCGATCATTCAAAACCCTATATTTTGGGCATGTATATTTGAACTTCCTTATAAGGTTTTCCTTGGGGTGGGGGCATATACCTCTATCATTCCCCTCACTCAGAAGTGGGTTTTTCTCTTCTTTTAGGATTGTCTTTGGGTCTAATAATTTTGTGGGTTGGAGAGGTCCGATCAATAGAGGATTCCCATCCTCTCACATGCCTTGAAGTGTTAGTTCCTTCTCATTGTTTGGTGATTTCAAGAGAAATCCTTTCCTTTCATATGAGATTCCATCAAAGGGAAACCATTTCCATAATCAATGGAATACCACAAAAGGAATTTTCCATTGAAATGGATGCCAGTAGGGGGAGACCCTTTCCTGTCCTTTGGAAACCTGATGAGTTGATTTTTTACTCCTTTTGTTCAAGGTCATCATGGTTTTTACCAAAACCCTACTAAGTTTGTGAGCTCTTCTTGGTAGCTTGGTGCTATTCAAAACCAATATTTTCATTTCAAGGGGCCAACTACCCAGGGATCCCAACCCCGATAGTTGGAATTTAATTCCACAACCAAGGATCCTCTTTCTAGGAACTTTGACTTTTCCATATTTGTCAAAACTAATGAATAACCCAGTGTGTCATGATCCTAACTGGCCCCCGGTCCCAACCAAAATAACTTAGAACATTCCAAAGTTTGAAGGAAAATTTGGCGAGGATCCAAGTGACCATGTTACAAAATTTCACCTATGGTGTTCCTCCAACTCGTTGAATGATGACTCCATCCAATAATGACTTTTTCAACACACTCTTATGGTAGTGGTTGCGAAGTGGTATATCAAATTCAATAATTTTCATATTTCATTTTGGTATGATTCCACCGCCGATTTATTTTCAATTCTTAGGAAAGAAAAATAAAACCACATCTTTGATCACATTCAAGACTGGAAGAGGTGGAAAATGATGATTAAGGTTGAGATTCCTCTAGTTTTCCTCCTAGAGTTGTTTCTTAAATCCTTGTTTCGTTATATCTCCAAGGATTTCTTTACTTTGGGGGTTTCCTATGAGGAGGAAGACCTATTTAGGGCCCATTAGTTAGACTTGATATATTCTCAATCTAGGATCTTGTACGAAATTTGTTCCGATGCACCACAGTGAAATATTGACCTCGCGAAAACTAAGTCTAGACCACATGCCGATGGCATTATTGGTTCTATCGATAGAATTGTCATAGATCTGGTTTCTAACTAGATGAAACATTTGAACATTCATGAATCTATGGCTGATCAAGCTTTGAATTTAACCATTCCCACTATCTAAACATCAAATGTACACTCTGTGTAATCAACAAATATAAAGGGTTCCCAACAACCCAAAGTTAAAAATAAGGGTAAAGATAAAAAAAAGGAAGTGGGAACAATAATAATAACACTAATAAACCACATAATAATGTTGGTGTAGCTTATAAAGAGATTAAAATGGTGAATTTTCATTGTAAAATATCTAAATAAGATCACCTGACTCATCAGTGCCCCAAAATGGAAGAATTCTAGTGTTTGTTGGCATATTAGAAACCTACTATGTTGACCAACCCTTTTACTCATGGGAAAAATGTGGCAAGGGGATATTCCATAGGTTTAGGAAATGTGCAAGGGGACATCCAAGGAGCACCCTCACCAGAAGGTACCACATCTTTCATCCATATGGTGGGATGAGATGTTTATGTGTCAACCATGGCTTAGGATTATGGTAACCTTGAATCAACATCAAAAGGAAAAGAGTCTTCTGACCCTAATAATTCTCTCCATATAGAGAAGATTGGGGGGGATGAAATGCAACACATGATACCAAAATGTGTGTATAAATGTTATTTTCACAACCCAAATCATAGAGTCTCACCCAACTACTCAATTGTTGAGGATTTGTCTCATATGTTGTGTGTGATGTCGACCCTAGAGGCACTCTAGAGTTTCCCTTCACAATAGAGTGCATTGTTTTCCTCTATAGGAGCTATCTATTATTCTATCTCACAAGTGATAAAGTTTTACACCACATATGTCAAGCCTCACCTTCCCTATCAAATTTCTTTCCAGATTAATGTTATGTATTCCATTAAAACTATTAGAAGTATTGTTGTTGATGAAGGAGCTTCAATGTGCATTATGTCTTTGTCTTGTTGGAAAGATATTGGCTCTCTCGAGCTCTCTCCATCTCCCACTTTTCTCACAACATTTGATGGATGTTAATTTAGACTACATGATATTATTTCCTCCTTCCCCATCTAGTTAGGGGGGAGAAACTATTACAATAGAAGTGGAAGTGGTCGATGTCCCACTCAACTACAACTTCTTGTTATGATAAAGTTGGATGTATGTTATGACGACCATTGTATCCTCAATTTTCTAGGTGATATTTGTCCCTCATGAAAGAATAATTGTTACAGTCGATCAAGTGTTGTTTACGCATTCTGAATCTGCGACATCCATGGGATCTACATCCTGTTGGCTAGAAAGTCTTAGACAAAAAATAAGAGAATTAGTGTCAGGATGTATACTTCCTTTATTGGAATATTCAAATTTTTAGTACCAATATCATACATTAATTCCATTATATCATTTTCTAATAAATCGATATGATCGGTTCCCGTGTCACATGTGTGTTAGTTTCATACATCGTATTTCGAGGACCTATGGATTCTACTATCTCTTTCTGATTCAGTGGAAGTCCTTTATCATGTCAGGATGACTACACCACTATCTGTAATTGAGATAACTTTCTGATCAATTCAATAATCTACTACAGATCATGATCCTACTCCTTCCTAGACAGAAGAGGTGGATCATCTTATGAATCCCATTTGAGCCTTTAATTCTTATAACTGACACAATTTCCTTGATATTGTTTTTCCTTCTGAAAAGGCTATCCGTGAGACAATGACTGGGCTAGCATGACCCTACGAGGACTTACACCATAGGTTGTATTTCCTCCCAGAACTTAGTAGGGTTGAGACAAGAGAGTTAATATCCACTTTGATTGAATATGTTGATCATCTTGTGAACCCCTTAGCTTAGAGTGGTATGTCTATTAAGGGTAACACGAAAATTATTTTAGAAAAAATTATGATCAACATCTCTTAAACCCTTTATGTTGTGGAAAATATGTTCATTGGTGTGGACTACTCTCTAGAGGACATATGCACTTACACTTCCTTGTTCAAGGAATTCAACAATGTATTTTTCTATTCATATGAAGAAATTACAGGAATAGACCCCTAGATCGTCGAACATGAGATAAGAACATATGAAATGTGAAACTTGTTCAACAAAAGTTATGAGTAGTTAAACCTAGAAAGGTGACAACGATTAAGAAATAGGTAGAAAAACTGCTCAAGGACGGTTTTATCTATCTGGTTCCCCTTACAAAATGGGTGTAGAATCCAATTTTTGGTTGATAAGAAGCAGGTAGCCATTCACATTTGCAAGGATTTTCGAGATCTAAATAAGGCTTTTCCAAAGGACAACCTTCCCACAACATTTATTGATTAGATTATCATGAGTGTGTGGGAAGTGATATATTTTGTTTTATATAATGATTCTATGGCTATAACTAGATCCAGATCCAACCTGAGGACCAACACAAGGAAACATTGATATGTCCTTGGTGTACAATCACTTATCAAAAGATGCCTTTCAGCCTTAAAAATTTTGGAGCTATGTTTCAATGGGATATGTCTTTTTCCTTTCATGATATCAATCATATTGTTGAAGCTTATATGAATGACCTTGTTGCTCTCTCTTGCAAGAGAGAAAATCATATTGCTCATCTTTAAATTTGGTTTGAGAGATGTCAGTATTATTGTATTCACTTGAATCCTAATAAGTGCATCTTTTGTGTCATATCTGGGTGTATTTTGGGATTTATTGTATCCAATAAGGGGATCATGGTCGATATGTTAAATGTTGAGGGGATAATTCAATTTACCCCCCTGCAAAATATTTGATAAATTCAAATTTTGCAAGGAAAAATCAATTTCCTTCGTTGGTTTATCACTAACTATGCTGACATCACCAAGGGATTCATGTTCTTGTGGAAAAATGGGGTCCCTTTTATCTGGGATGAGTTTTTTCAATGATCCTTCGACACACTCAAGAAGGCTCTTGTTTATGCCCCCTTTCTTAGTCCCCCAGACCACAAAAAATATTTCTTGTTCTATATTGTAGCATCTAAATCTACTATCAACATGGTTTTGGTTTAGAAAGATAATGCATTCTAGGAGCACATCATTTACTACTTCAATCACGGCTTGGTGGCTCCCAAACTTAACTACTCGCATGTCAAGAAGTTGGCTTTGGTAGTCGTGCATGCTATCCAAATGCTTCGACATTGCATCCTATTGCACAAGACTATTGTAATTGTTGATGTAAATCCGTTCCAATATATCCTAAGTTGATGGATCAATGGGTGAAAATACAATAAATGGATTGTCATATTACAAGAATTCAAACTGGACTTCACTGCTACCAAGTTCAAAACATCGTTAGTCTTCGTCAAACTTATGTCAGATTTTCCCAGGGAGGATGAGGATGTCATTATCATTGAATTATTTCTTGATGAGCATATCTTCCTTATCTCTTCTAGTGAACCTTTGTACAAGGATATCCTCGTATATCTCCAAACTTGGAAGTTACCTTCTCATTATTCGTGAGATGAGTGGATATGTATTCACCATTAGGAAAAGAATTATATCATCATCGATGACACTTTGTATCATCGAGGGGTTGATTTTATTTCCCATTGTTATTTAACTCGCGAGGAAGTGGAGAATGTACTTAACGATTGCCACATTGGAGCATGCAGTGGTCATATTTCTAGGTTGGAAACAACCCAACAAATTATTTGCACTAGATACTTTTGGCCGAAAATATTCAAATATTGTATCGATGTAGTCAAAAAGTGTTACTCATGTCAAGTATTTTCTAGGAAAATGTGGGTGCATCCTACTCCTTTATTTCCGGTCATCATCATTATCCCATTCACCAAGTGGGCTGTAGATTTCACGACATGTCACCCAACTTCGGCTAGAGGGAATTATTACATTATTTTGGTCATCAACTACTTTACGAAGTGTGTGGAGGCTATGCCTATGTTTGAAAATGATGGTGAGACTGCAACACTTTTCATTTTCAATTAGATCATTACCGGGTTTAGAATTCTGAAAGAGATCATCACTGATCATGGAAGTCACTTCTAGAATGGAATGATGTTGGAATTAACATATAAATTAGGTTTCAAGAAAGACAATTTGTCTCCTTGTTGCCCTCTAGAGAATGGTCATGTAAAGGATGTCAACAAGTCTCTCAAAACCATCCTTCAATGAACTGTCAATGCGAGAAAATCAAATTGGCATTTGATTCTTTATCACACATTGTGGGTGTACTAAAATTTGTTCATGACTACTACAATATTTTCTCCTTTCCAACTTGTACATGGGGTGGAGGAATTTCTACTAATTAAATGTGAAATTCCCTCACTAAATATTTCTATTGAGATTCTTTTTGACACAACAGAGTTAGAGACGCTTATTTTTCACTAGGATCATCTCAATGAGTAGCGTGTACAAGACACACAAGAAACATATTATGAGTCAGTATGATAAATCTATCCACCCATGTATCGTTTTCAAGGGAGATTTTGTCTTGGTCTATGCTCAGGGAAAATACGCTCTAGGGATAGGAAAATTTAATCCACTGTGGTACAATCCTTACATTGTGAGGCGTTCCCTATGAAAAGGATCTTATGATTTAGAATTTTATAAGGGTAACATGTTGCTAGAGCCCATAAATGGAATCTATCTCACTAAATTTTATGCTTGAGTCTTGATGCTCAGGCATTTGTCCTTTTGTAATTATTGTATATTGGTAATATTTAAGACTACTTTTTATTTTCTTATTTTTCTCTTCAATTTTTCTTATCACGTTTTTTCTTGGTTGGCATATGTCACAAGAATATTTTATCCTCACAGGGTTCACTAATGGTGCCATCTGTCACACTTAAAACCTTGCTTCTGGTGCTTGGGTGATTTTTTCACCAATGGGCTAATTGGTAATTACCGAAGTTGCTTGTCTTGGGCCAACAACCAACAATCTGGCTGAGTATAGCATCATAATTGAGATTCTTAGAGATTTCATTACCTATGGCATCCAATATATTGAGGTTTGCATAGATTCCCAATTGGTAGTATCTTTGTTGAACAATGAATACTATGTTTGTGACTTGTCAATTCTTCAATGATTCCTTCGAGTACATCTTCTAGAACATTATTTTGATTACATTATGTATGTGAAAGTATCTAGTTCTAAAATCATGTCTAACGCATATGATAATTATGTATTAGACTAGAATTTGGTTCATACTTAAATACATAATCACACACATACACATGTACATAAATCATTTCATTTGCACATAAATTTTATAAGTAATGTCGAGGAAAAAAGAGATGTATATATTACTTGAATATTCATTAAGAACAAAAATGTGGTTTTGTTTTACAAAATCATGCTTCTAGCCACAAATGTCTATCTACATAGAATGATAGAAAATAATAAATATATTATATGTTGAGGGCCCTGACCCTGTATGTGTATCATGGTAGTACACAAAGACATTGGACAAATGTTGGAAGAGTCAAACCTAGGCCCGTGGCACTTTGACAATGTGTAACTGCATCTAATTTGGAAAAACCTCAATCTGTACCATTGGGACTTGGTTCATAAGTTGGTCCAGTTTCCTTTGGAAATTCTATAAGACTATGTCTGCATCCCCTCTAGGATGGTGTATGTCACGTCCTTTACACCTATGTTGGGGGTATTCCTCCAATCGTTTTAGTTTGATATTTGTTCATTCAAAATATTTTGTTATAATCATGATCCACAATAAAAATATGTTGTTTTTGTTTTTCTTCTTGAGTTACATTTTAAATAAAATACATAAAAATATTTATAATTTAAAAACCTTAAAAAGTGTTACCTATATTACCTAGTATGGTGACGAGTTGTACGAGCATATCCATATCTTGGTAGAATTTTATCCCCTTGTAGAGATAGTAATCTATAGCTATGATCTAGCATGCCCACCAATGAAACAAATAATCATCATAAGGGATTGACAATCGATTTCCCCCTAACCACTGGATGATCTTTGGCCATCGTATGACATAGGGTTCTCTCATATAGTGTGGTTGGAAAAAAACTTCATAATTAAACATTGGCATTTTCTTGAAAAGGAAAGTGCAAAGTATACTTCCATACCCAAAGTTTTTCATCTTTCCGATATTTCATTATGAAGTTGTGTTTTCATGCACATCAACAATGATGGGATCTAGTCATATATTATAGGTATCAAGAATTGAACTTCCTAATACATATGCAGTCATGATGACCGATGAAGGGATGTTGATCCTGAAATTCTAGCGATGGTCAACAAGATAGATTTCATACTAATACTTGTTATGCTTGTAATTGGGACTCGGCTTCCAACTTTCTTAGTTCTCAGGGCACAGTTGGTGACTATATACTCCTCAATAGTCATTATTCCACTATCTTGAATCTCGAGGTTGAATACATCAACTTGGAGGAAGATTCTAGTAATGAAATATATATCTCCAATCTCTATCTTTATAGGTTGGTCATCTAACATGAATGCATCAACATCAGGTTCCCAATAACTTATGAGGACCTGTAGCAATCATTTCTGATCTCTCATATTTCTTGTTTCAAAAACAAATTTAAAATGCATCTCTAAAGGGCTTCTAGTTCTTTTGGATCATCAATCTCCTCAATTTCAATTTTTTAATGCTCTCTTTCTCACCATTCGATCACCATCCTGCTATTTGTTATGAAGAAAAGAGTTATAATTTAAATTTTTTCACTTCAAATGGGATTGTACATAGTATAAAATGTTGACATGTGCATATTTATGTAGTTTTTATTAAGGTAGGGTGTGTATAGGTATTTTTGTATAGGACTTTTGCCAAAGCAAGGTACGTACATTCCCTCCCTCTTGTAAAACTTAATAAAACTAATAAAAGTTTGATAGAAAAAGGAAAATAAATGGATGAAATTGGAGAGAAGGAAGAGGCCTCCTACCTAATCCTGATGGTGTGTGATTCCTTTTATTTTAATTCCCATACTCGTCTGTGTACTTTTGAGGGTAATTTGCACAAAAATGCACTATTTTGGGTAAAAATGAAAATGGTATGGTAAAAACTTAATTTTTCACTTTTTAATCCACTTATTTACCCACTTAACTATATCATTTTACCCTTATTATGATTTTACACCTAATGCACTAATATTCAAGTGTAGATGAAATTTAATGGTGCAAGGCTTCAAGAAAGATGTCATACCAAGGTGTTTTTCATCCTTTTAGTCCATTTTTGGCTCTTCGAAAATAATTTTCTCGCTTACTAGCATATAGGATAGGGCATTTTTTGCCTTGCATATTGCACATTCAATGACATTTATACATATTCTTTAGGGTCGTTCCCACTCACTTGGGAAACAAACTTTTCTAGATGAATATAAGTGTCATCTTGATTATGGTAGAACCTATCATTCATGGGTTCCCTAGATAGAACCTTGTTTGTCCTTTTGGTGCCCATGTTGAAGTATTTTCATAGGATTGAGAGACCTATTTAGTCCTTCCATGATTTTACGTTGAAGCTTCAAAACTTTTTCTCATATTTATTATGGTTAATAACTCAAGGGGCTCCCCAATTTTTTTTTTGTTAAGTTGTAACTGCATTTCATTTTTACCGCTTGTGCTTTTGAGCCTAGTGATCCCTTCAACTAGTTGTTGTTTAGCCTCTCGCTTATGCATTCTCATCAATATTTTCCTTTATGACTTGACAACTCTAACCTTGGAGGAAAAATTTCCTTGAGTGTCCATATCCTACATGTGTTTCCTTGCATTGAACATAGAGAAGTTTTGTGTGTTTGCAACTAGTTTTCTTTTCCATGACACTCATTTCCTCCACTGTAATATAGCATTTTTTATTCCTTTTCAAGCTTTCTAATATGAAAAGGAAAAAAAAAAAATAACAAAAAAAAAACATGGGAAAGAGTCTTCTCTTCATTTTTTTTGTAGCAGTAGAGTCGCCCTTAAGCAAAGCATATATTTTTTAGTCTATGTCTCAACAGATTGGTTTTAGTATGGCTTTAGGAAACTAAACCGGTTATAGATATTTTTTACTCCTCCGATTGGTTATTCTTACAATCAATATAGAGAGTTTGTCAATGCCTCAAGTGTTGGAGACTTATGTCATTGCTCATCTTTGATTATGTGCTTCCCAAGTCAATTTGGTGTCATTATTTTTTTCATGGGAACTTTCATCCTGTGTTGGACAGTCCTCATAATTCTTGACTTTGCATGTTTTTCCTTCTCATTGTTTAGTACTTCTTAGAATCAACAATAACATTTGTCCTATACTCATGCTAGTATGGAAGGTCCTCATTGGATTCCTATTGGCAAGTCAAATCTTATCGAATACAACACATTTATATGAGAGTTTGACATAGAGTCATGACATGGCCCTATTTACATCATTTATAGGTGGCCTTGCACTCAAAAAATGACACTTCATCATTGGTATCTAACTGAGTGATTTCCCTTGTGTTCGATGTTAAGAACATTATTCACACATTGGGATTCATACAATAACTTGGATTTCATTTGATGCCATTGGTGGTTTCCTCACCTTTGTAAAAAATGTTTTCAGTATTTGATGTTACTCAGAGGGTGTCTTTCGTGCACTATTCCATATGGTGCACATGAGAGATGTAATCAGTTGTGGGTCCTTTTAATATTTTTTCTAAGTTCTTCCAAATATTTGTCCTTATGATACTCCTCATGTTAGATGATGGGGGGTGCCCTAATGCCCTCCTTCCAATAGATATCTTTCCATCAACTTTGGTTCATATTTCTTTGGGATAGGGATCTAGAGTCTTTTTAGTACCTTTGGGCTTGTAGTCACAAGTGGCAGGTTCCCTCGCTATTGATAGTGGGAATACATTAATGTACCCTGATCAATAGATTCTACGATTGTTCAATGTCATCTCATATATTTGTACTTTCTATAATTTACTAGGTACATTGACACCCATTTTCATTATCAGTGGGTTGTATTATGTTTTTTAATGGTATGCATCAATTCCTAGTATTCAAATGATGTCTTACTTTGTTTGACTTCAACAAATTTGTTCACATAGTGTAGAATTATACCATCGATAGTTTAATTTGAATACCTCAGATTTGTAGTAGCATCACCTCTTTTATGTTACTTCATGAGTTGCATTAATAGTACCAATTTCTCTCTTTGACATTGGTACTTGTGGGGGATCCATTTGTTCATATGTTGTTTCCATATATCGTCCTATGATTCTGAAACATAGATCCACTATGTATGTATTTGTGGCTATGATCTCTTTTGACACGGATCCACTATGTATTCATTTTCATGGCCATGATAATTTCTTATATATATATATATATATTTCATGGGTCCTCAATGTATTTGATTTGGAGGTCATGCTTTTTTCACTCTTGTGTTGATATTGAGAGGGGGGTGAATCATTATCAAGTACAATTTATCATTTTTATAACTTTACTTTCCAATGAAATAATATATCAAATAAATAACATAAGAATAGATAAACAATGCCGAATAGATATAAGTGAAAATCCACTAAATGTTTTCTTATGTAATAAAATATTTCATTCAAAGGAAGCTACAACTTCAAAGTTCTCCATCTCCAACTAGAAGGAGGCCCCAGCCCCCTAATTTATAGACTACAACCTGATGGAAGCTCCAACTCCCTATATTCTACGACACCAACCGGAAGGAGGATACATCCCCCTTTCCTTGCCCCTTCCTTCCACCCTTGAATATAAATGATACAATCAACCCGTCACTATTACATCATCATCATCAAACTAGGTCCACTTAGAAATTGGGTCCACATAGAAACTAGGTTCACATAGACCGTCACTGTCACCATCACTGTCACTGTCACTGTCTTTGTGAGTATCATTGATGCATCATCATCATCAAACTGGGTCCACTTAGAAAATGGGTCCACATAGAAACTAGGTCCACAGAGAGATCCTAGGTCCAAATGGGTCCACACATAAACCCCAACAACGACATAGAACCTTGTGCAAAGAATCAACCTCGCATACTATAGTGAACCCATAACAATGATTAAAACATCGCCATAAGACTAGAAAATACCCTTAATAAGAGCTCCTTATCCTTCCAGTTGCTTCCCTCCAAACTTGTGATAAGATATCACTAGCTTGGATTCTCTAAAAATTCAAAAACCCATCCTATATTTATAGTAGTTATGTCCCTATTTTTAGTTTCTGGGTCGACTTGGCTGAAGTGCCCTTAATTTTCGGGTTGGGTTGTCGAACAAAAAAATTCATATCTCCTCACTCCTTGGAAGTTATAAGGAATTCCATATACCATTGGAAAGGTGTCAAACTAATATTTCCAACCATGTAACATGTTCTTACATTTGATTTATTTATGTAAGGTAAAAATTCCCTCAAAGATAGGGTATCCAAATTGACCACAAATAATTCTTTCAATAATCTCCATCTTGCAATATTGATCTTGGACATATGTAGGCTTATTCACTTGACTATAGAGGTTTCTATACCACGCCTTTGTGACTTCTTATGAGCTTCCTCAAAACATATTTGTACTCTTCTTCTTCAAGCAATTGTGGGATTCTTAACTTATTCTAGGGTTGACATCAATGAGAACCAATTTTCCAGCAATCTCCCCCTTTTTCATTGATGGAAAAAATCATGCTCCCGATGTAATCCTTCTCTCCCCTTGTCAAAATTCTCCTAATTTTTCTCTCCCCATTTGAAATAAATGGAAAAGGGTGACTCTTTTCTTTGGGGTTGCTCCCCCTGAATATGTGGCACTCAATAGTACTTATTCTTTCTTTTCTTTCTTCTTTTCCTTTCTTTCATTGTTATGGTCCTTGGATATTCTTCGTGTGACTTCCATTTTCTTTCTCTTCTCTTTGTCTAGGATGTACATATTATTTGGTATTCTTGTTGCTATTGCAACCAATTTTTTTTGAGTGATTTTCTCTAATTTCACATTTTCGAGAATCAAACTTAAGAGTGTATCCTTGATCACATATTTTTCTAACAATGGGGAGATTATGCTTCAGATCTTCAACCAATAGGACATTTTCTTCTTTTATATTTTCACTTCCAAGATTTACTACACCTTTTCCAAGTATTTTGACGAATGATTCATCTCCAAATGAAACACTTCCACCCTTTTTATTTAAGTTGATGAATTTGTTTTGGTACTCATTCATGTGTGTTGATAACCCATTGTCTATGTACCATTCATATTATTCTTCTTTATCTTCAACAATCAATGTTATTCGACAATTTTCCTAGTTTGTATTGTCTTTTCTTCTCCATATTCTAGCTAGTTTTATGATAGGAGCATATTATTTCATATATGTGCAATATCGTTCTTTTTGACCAAGATTATTGCATTTGTAGTGTTAGAACTCTGTAAATTCCCAAGGGTTTTCAGGGGAAGAATAAATTTAATAGTGGTAACTTACCAAAACCACTTCAAAAATGGGGTCTAGCCCTGCCAGTTTCAAAGATGGATCTCTCTGTAATATTTAGATCTGTTTTGATTTTTAAGATATTAGGATAGTTAAAATAATCCAAGTTTGTTTGTTATGTTTGTAAATATTGCCTGAAGTTGTTGGTACAGGGGCAGACCCAGGGTTCAGCTCTAACATTGCACCAACAAGCCCTAACTACTGGCCCTTTCGGCAAAACCTATGAAGTAGATGCAGTCTCACTTAAAGTACCAATAGGGGGTTGTAGGACATAGGTGTCTATAACCAGAGGAAATGCAAAGTGGGTCCAAAACAAAAAGAACAAAAAATATAGATATCCTTTACCAACTCAACCCTGCTTCGCACATTTATATCTCAGATCTAACATAATGATTCAATAACAAAATAATCAGAAGGCAAAAGAACACCACATCAATCACACTGAACAACAAGATATACATGGTTCACCCTCTCTCTAGGGCTACGTCCACAGAACTGTGTGTCTTGATATTATAGGAAAACATGTAGTTCTATTTGTGCTCTTAGCTTGCAGATCTCTCTCCTTCTCTCCCCTCCCTACGCACCCAGCTGTAGGGTTGATCTTCGCACCTAATTAAAGATATTACAACACATACTCTTTCTCAACATAATACTTCTCTCTCTCAAAAACAATAATTTCTCATTACCTTCTCTCTAACTCAACCCAGGTCCTCTTGACCCTTATCTATACATTAAAATGACTCTCGGATAGCCTTAGGCCAAAACCTAGGTGTCAAAACCCTAAAATGCCAAAACCCTAGGTGTCTAAAACCCTAGGTCAACTTGACCTGCATTTTCTAGGCTTCGCTAGCCTATCCTTCCTTCTTTCCCACAGGGTGTTCGAAAGCATATGTTGGTGGATTTTTCCACTTGATGAGTTGTCCATGATCTATCTTCCTTGTTGATCTATTCTCCTCAGTATTCTTGTCTAAAAAATCATATTCCCTTACTTCGCTCCTTCTTTTCTTCTTCTATAACCACTTCGACCTAATCTTAGTTAGTGTGTATTCTGTGCAGTTCACACTTCACCTTTTCTTCCATAATATTTTCTTTCTTCCATAAACAAGGGCCAACAGGCCCCCAACACTCACCTATGACTCATCCCGAGGCACTATAAATCTGAGTATGTTGTTTCACTTCGACTTCAGACTATGCGGGGCAACCTTTTCTTTCTTCTCTATCTCTTTTCTTCCCTGTGTGCATACAATATTTTCTGTTTCTGGTACCTAGTTTCAACTGCACCTAGTACCTAGACCTCTCTCCTTATGCTTTTACTGAGAGCTATGAGGCAACTGGTTGTCATATTACAATTTCAACCAACTCCCATTCACTAAACCTTCCTTCCATTATCCATTCAGTGTCTTCAATTGTGCAGCTCGTCCTTATGTAACATAGGTGACCTCAAATGGCCCAATCCAATGTGTTCTAAACTTCCCTGGATGCTTCATGAACTTGTTGTCATATACCAATACCATATCTCCTTTATTAAAGGATTTATTCCTGATGTGTCTATCATGGTAAGCCTTCTCTCATTCCTTCTATACCTACTGATGGAATCCTGCAATAATTTTGTCTTCCTCTATCTCTACCAACTATGCAAGCCTCTCTTACACAGTGCTAGTGTCATCCATATCTGTGAAGGCTACAATTCTCAAGCTAGGAACTAAATATTGCATAAGTACTACTGCTTCTAGACCATAAAAAAACTTAAATGGAGTCTGCATTGTCAGCTTCTTACAAGTGATTCTATAGGCCCAAAGTAGGATGGTACTCTTAAATCCCAGTCATGTTTGTTCACACTTCAAATGTTCTTCAACACAGTCTCCAAGATCTTGTTAAAAGATTCAACTATACCATTTTCCTGCGGGTGGTATGGAGTGATATTTTGTCACATACCCACTACCTCAATCAAATATATCTTTTTTTTTTCTCTGGTCTTCTACATAATCAGAGCCCCCGAATTACCTACGAAAGCCTAGTGCAAGCTAGCTCTTTCTCTCTTCTTGTTCCCATGTGGTCGCGGGTCGTGGTCATAGTTCAAATAATCGAGGTGCCTCTTTGTATTTCGCACCTCGGTGCTACAGGGGTGTTGAATCGTTCTACTCTGCAACTGCCGAACCCCGACAGGGCTAGCGTCTGGCTAATAGGGATGAATCCCAACAGGGCTAGAGAACAGCCAATGAGGACAGGCCCCGTCGCATGATTATGTGGAATACATGTGGCAAAGGGGGGGGGGGGG
>ML778229.1:82989-103810 GCA_009831015.1 Picea engelmannii
GGAATTCACTTGAGCACCGTTTATCAAGGTGAATTAATCTCAACCATTCAAGAGTTGCACGCCCGATTCCGGACCCCCCCCCCACTGCTAAAGGCAAAACAACAAGGGGGCTCTGGAATGAAACCTCAGCTGTAGATCTGGGTGGGTGGACTCTGACTGTCTAGATCTGCTCGTTACTTACCTTAATGTGCATTCATGCCCCAGCTTAAAGCCAACATCTCTTCCTCACATATAATGGTCATTACAAACCCTGAGATCCTCCGAAAGAGTCTCGTCCGTTCATTGGGGTTTATCATCACGAGAGTCTGAACTCTCGATCACGGGACTCCCGAATTCACAATTTTCGATTCCTCGGAACGGGTAATCTCATGACACCTGGCCTCCGTCAATCGGACGACTCAGATCTATCACGGGGTTTTCACCATGGAAAATCCCAAACTCTCATCATCAAGATTCCTGATTTTGTGATTCCTGATTTCCCAAAATGGGTAATCCTATGACACATGGCCTCCATCAATTAGACGGCTCAGATCTACTCCGAGGTTTTCACCATGGAAAATCCCAAACTCTCATCATCAGGATTCTTGATTCCGCGATTCCCGATTTCCTGAAATGGGTAATCCTATGAAATATGGCCTCCGTCAATCGGACGGCTCAGATCTATCCTGGGGTTTTCACCATGGAAAATCCTGAACTCTCATCATCAAGATGCCCTATTTCCCAAAATGGGTAATCCTATGACACGTGGCCTCCGTCAATCGGACGACTCAGATCTACTCCGGGGTTTTCACCATGGAAAATCCCGAACTCTCATCATCAGGATTCCCGATTTTGCGATTCCTGATTTCTCGAAATGGGTAATCCTATGACACATGTCCTTCGTCAATCAGACAACTCAGATTGGTTCCTACCTATGCATTTTTCCACGACTCCCTAGTCGTAAAAAAATCAACGGTCCAGATACTCCCCTGGACCTTGGAGATCTACGGTCCGATTTCTTCGTTGCCCACGAAGACACAGAAAACAAAGGGGTAAGGCATTTAACACCCTACTTACTCCTACCAATCCAATGGTCATGCGTGACCACAGGTTTCCCGATGGAATTTTTCCCGTCGATTACTACCTATCAGGGTTAAGGCACTTAAAACTCCATCTTCTTCCTCCAATCTGACGGTCGTGAGTGACCACAGATCTCCCGATGGGATCTTGTTCATCGATTCGATACTTCATCCTTATACTGCCATCTCGAATTTTCAAGAGGATTGTTCCTCCTCATGCAGGGTTACTAAGGCCTTACTCCTTCACAATCGCTTTCCCAGTTCTTGATGGGCTTTTCAAGGAGGGTATCTCTGTGGGGAGATTCACTTAGGGTACTATCTGAGGTATATAAGGGTACCTTTCTCCCACAAATCAGACATGCAATTTGAATTAGGTCAGTAAGCATATAAATAGCGATTTATGAAGACATAAGCCATACGTAGTCTTTCTATTATAAACATGCATCTACCAGTATTGATCAAAACATCATACATACATTCTTACAATGAAATCATTCACAGTTTCACAGCTTATGGGCATAATCATCAAAATAAACATATATATATTTCAAGATGCCAGAGGAAAAACACTTATCAGAAATAACACCAGGGGTCAAGCAGTTGCTGAGAGGGGTGCTCGTTTCCACCCAACCGTAGGCTCAGCGACGCCCAACGGATTTACCACTAGCCACCCCCGAGTTGAGACCACAATGCTATGAGACTTCTTCTCTGTCTGTCAGTGACCAGAAGCGAAGGTTACTCCCCTTCCTCTCTGCTATCACTTCCTCTGCATATTTCTAGAGTTCTCTTCTTCCCCTCGCGTCTGTCCCCCAATCGCTTCTACTCCATGCCTTATCCTCTTGCGAGGTTGTGTGTGGTACAATTTCCCTCGCACTGGTCAGTCATGATGGCTCTACGGATGGGCGGTTCACCTCCCCATCCCTCATTAATCCTTGAGGAGCCATCAACCTGCTAGCATGCGAGACATTTAATTCGGGGCCAGGGAGCTGCTTTTCGTTCTCCGAGCTAGTGAAGTCCAAATATGATATTAATTCTCGGTGGAAGTTAACACCACCTTTCCAGGTGCCTTCCACCGCCATCATGGTCTCTTTTTCTTCACATCCCCTCTCAGTAGTCCTGCAATAAAATTTCATAATTTCATTCACATTCATTGACCTTTTCCATAAGGTCCATTCACATCACATATTCACATTCATGAGTTTGCCACAGTTCTGGCCAGTCCAATTGTTTTTTACAAACTGGGGGAAACAGGGTGTTACATCTTTCATGATGAACTTCAAATTCATGAGTCAAGGATTCAATAGTATTATTAATAAAATATGTACCTTTATCACTCATGAGGATCTTCGGGAATCCAAACCTGGTTATGATATCAACATATATAAAATTCACAACTGTAGTTGCACTACAGTCCTTAAATTCTCTTGCTTCTGCTCATCTGGTCAAATACTTTGTTGCAGTGTTGATGTATCTTGCTCCTGTGCGCTTTCCTAGTGGATTGATAGGTCCCACAAAATCAATGGCCCATGTCTCAAATTATTTTAAGGTTAGCTGGGCTGATAAAGGCATCTCATCTCTTCTGTAGGGTTTCCCAACTCCTGCGATGCCTTCATGTACTTCTTCGAGAATTAGTGGTCTTTCTACCTCCATAACAAACCTCCTCAATATCTCATCAGGTCCCATCTTGTATAGTTGTCCAGCTATAAGTGAAAAATCTGCAGCGCAAACTACCAGTTGTTTTTTTTGAATGATTGTATATTTGTGAGGTGCCATTCCTATTGACAGGAACTGAAATATATCGATGAAGTGATCATCAATATTCATGATAGCGATAAATTGTGCATATGGTAGTCTATCCTTTAAACTAGTGGGTTCCTCTCCATGCTCCAACCTAGACAAGTGGTCAGGTCCCTTGTTCATTCTCCCTATCTTGACCACAATTTCAAAATCATATTCCTGGAATAGCAGTAGCCATTTGCATATCCGTACCCCCAACACTATCTTGTTGAATAGGTATTTCAGCGCAGAGTGATCGATGAACATATTAAAGTGTCCACCTAATAAGTAGTGTCAAAACTTCTGTAGAGTATACACCATGTCCAATCCTTCTCTCTCAGTGGTGGTGTAATTTATCTCAGCTGTTGAGATCTTTCTACTAGCAAAGGATAATAGATGGTCAATATCTCTTTCTCTTGGTTGTTCTAACACTAATCGTAATGCAATAGATGATGCATCGACATGCACATGAAATTCCTTACTCCAATTTGGACAAACTAGAATAGCCGCAGTAACCATTTTCTGTTTCAGTGTGTCGAAGCTCTACTGGCAGTCTTCTGTCCATTGAAACTAACAATATTTCTTTAATAAATTCTCCATAGGTAATTTGTGCATCACCCTTAATGAAATTCTTGTAGTATCCAATATGTCCCAGCGCAGTGCACATTTTTCTAACTAAAGTAGGAGGGGGTATATCAACAATAATGGAAATCTTGGATGGATCTACCAGCAACCCCTGCTTACACACAATATGACCTAGCAGCACTCCAAAGGGTAAAAATAAAATGCATTTCTTCAATTTCAGGGCAATCTAACATTGCATACACTTATCCAACATTCTTCTTAAACATTCAATATGATTT
This sequence comes from Picea engelmannii, assembly GCA_009831015.1. Lineage (NCBI taxonomy): Eukaryota > Viridiplantae > Streptophyta > Pinopsida > Pinales > Pinaceae > Picea > Picea engelmannii. The sequence continues at coordinate 86,687 of ML778229.1, forward strand.
TACAATAAGCTAAAAATAGTCCAATCATCAAAATAGGCTTCTAGGAATTTATGTAAAAACTCCTTGAATGCTTTGATCACCACCCTATAAAATATGGTTGGTGCATTATTCAATCCAAAAAGAATCACTGTGTACTGGTAGGATCCCCATTCTATTGCAAATGTGGTCTTATGGTGATCTTCCTTGGCAATCATGATCTGGTGATTACCTGAAAATCCATCGGTGAAGAAGTAGACTTCCTTTCCTCCCACATTATATAACACTTCATCAGTAAATGGTCTAGGGAAGGGATCATATAGACATACATCATTTAGTTTCTTAGGTCTACACAGATTCTAATCTCTCCTGTTTTATTTTCTTAAACCACCATAGGGATAATCCATTCCGACTCTTCAACAGGTTCTATGATTCCTGCTTCTATCATTCTGTCTGATTCAATTTTAACTTTTTTCTTATATTTGGGATTCAATCTATAGGGTATTTGTTTGACTATCCTTTCATCTGGTTAAAAGGTAATCTTCATATCTCCCATGGGTCCTTTAATGCTCTTCATATCAGTGAACTTGGTTGGAAACAAGTCTTGATATTCATGCAGTAATTCTGTGATCTTATCAATAGTGGAATCATCCCAATAATCTCCAACATTGGCCAGCTTAGGTGTTTGCTCTGTCCCAATATTGACTTTCCTGATTTTAATTGGTTGTCCAATAAAAGATAGTTCGACTCCTGGTCCTTCTATGTCTCTTTTTCCTTCTGTTTTTGTGATGTTCACATTCCTAGGATCATAGTCTTCATCGACATTGATATTGTAACATCTTTGCAATTTCTGAAGAGGTGCGGTCCATTCATCCTCATCTTGCTCCAAAGGGAGGTTATATGCCTCCTCAAATAGTTTCTGTCTTACAACCTATAAGGCCTGATCTACTATAGGGTGATGACCTTCAAATAAAAATGTAGCTACGAAATTCTGAGTCATACCTTGCCAATATGCAGTGGTGAGGCACAGTTCTTCTTGTAGATACCAATTGATAGGCATTGTATCCAATGTGTTAATTAATTTATGCACCCATTGCTCTTGAGGAATGCTTCTCCAGGCTTCCTCACAACTTCGCACATGGTCTTTCAGAAAGTTGTGACCTATGTATCTAACTTCGCATCCTTCTATCTAATATGAGAATTGTACTGTCATCAAAGTGCGACATTGCACCTAGTCCGCGATGTTCTTATTGTGTGATCCCCACCATATTGTTGGCATTACATTCAAGTCCTTGTCCAGTGCCAACAGTCTCTGTTGTACTGGTACAATTTCTTCAAATTCTAGTAATAAAGTTTTAAGTGATTCAAACCATCAGAGGTGGGACAATCACTTACTGTTGTGTCAATCCAATGAACTTCTCTGGTCAATCTAGCACATCGTCGTGCATAAAATTCATACATTTTTTTCTTCTATTTCTCTAGTGATTCTTTCTAATACGATGAACATGCGTTGTCACTTCGCCAGCTTAAATTCCCATCTGCTATAGGATTAATGTAATCATGTTGTCTTGCTGTCAATTTGTATATATTCTCTAGCTCATATGCATGGTCTTCTTCTCTCATGGGCGCTGTGTATCTGCAACCTTCATTAGGATCTAGAGGTGCAATGACCCTAAATCCATCACCTTCAAATGTGATTCTTCTTTTCTTTAAGTCAACAATATTAGAATTATTGAAGGCCCAATCAATTCCTAACAGCGTAGGATAATGAGAGCTATCATCAACTATCTCAATTACTTCAAAGTCTACAAACGTTCTGACCCCATCGATGTCCACAAGGACATGTTCCATCCTTCCAAAGGGGCTTACTGCGTGTTGATTAGCCATCCTAAGCTTGATAGGGGAATAGATCAAATTAGGTTTTTCCATCAGTTGCCAGGTCTTCTTCGTCATAACATTGACCTCCGACCCTAAGTCGAGGACCACATAATCTATATCATAATCTCCAATCTAAGAATTCAGGTGTAGTTCCTTATTTGTCCTTCTCTTTTTAGATACTTGATGTATTGCTCTACTCAGTAAGGGATCTACCTTTCCTAGCTCATACTTTCTGATCAAATTTTGTATCTCTAGTACAACTCTTTCATCCTTAATCAAATTGATGCAAGTACATAAGAATTACATAAGATTACTTACCTCTTTTCCTTCTTTGAGTGAAGCAGACTGATCAAATGCTAGAGGCATCCCACATTCTCTTACTTCTGGTCAAGCCTTTGATGAAGAAGCCTGATATCTCCCAAATTAATTTCTTGCTTCCTAAAATATTTGTTTCTCTTTCCTTGGATCAAATTCTTGTGTCTTCTCTGCAGCTTTTCTGACCCTTGATTCCTCTATAATCTTCCCTGGGGTCACCCTGTCTTCTCTTGTAGCAACGCCTCCTCTAGTGATAACAACAATTATGGGATCGAATCCATGAGGTTCTATTGAGATTATTTGTACTTGTTGGTCTCCTCCTCATCTATCCTGAAGTTTGGCTAATAGCACAGGGCAATATTCTATGACATGTTCAAGTGAGTTGCAGTAACTGCAAGTTGTACAAGGGTTCTGAGAGTCCCTGGCCAAGTGACTTGGTTGTGCATAGTTATAACAAATGATCTGACCTTGACCTTGACCCATGCCTCCTCCTTGTCCTATTCCTATGAATCCACCATGTGTTGGAGTTACTTCACACACACCTAGGATTTATTTTTCCTAAGGTTATTCCTTGTTTATTAGTCATAGTTAGTCATTATCTAGTCTCCTATATTTTATGGGAGAATATTCCACCTGGAGAATATTCTCTTTCAGTTGACCCTTCAGTTTGACTAGTTGAGTTGAGTTTAGATGTTGCATTGGTTTTGTCACCATGCAACATTGGGATCATCACCAACTCACTACTCTTTGTTCAGTCAGTTAACTGAAGACTAGTTGACTAGTTAACTCAGTTCAGTGGAAGTTCACTCATGTAACTGCCTGAGAGACTAGACTAGGTGACAGTTTACTCTTGTAACTGCTGGTGTGTGTATAGATCAATCTAGACCAACACTGTAGCTCATTAGTTACTCATGTATCCTATATCTATTGTAAATTATTCACTCTTTGAGTGTGTAATATGATTAATGAGAATTCTTCCATTATTTCTATCTTGCTTCTTCTTTCTCAATTTCTCTCCGCAAATGTGTGTAGTATTTTCTATCTAGATCTATTCTATGCAGGTTCAACACATTTACATGGTATCAGAGCCGATGAACTGCTAAGCAAAATCTACACCAAATCATTTTTTGCAGGTACAAAAGATTGAAGATGACAAAAAGATAGATTATTCATCGGAAATACTTCTCACGCCTCATAACTATTTGGAATGGAAGCCAAAAATTCTTCTTTATCTTAGATGCAGAGGCTTGTACCAAATAACCATGGCAATGGAAGTAGATCCTGATTTTTTCGATGAGAAAAATGATTTTTTCAATAGACAAGATATGGCCATAGGAAGTATCGACATGTCTGTTTCTCCTGAACTTTTCCATCAAGTATATGAAGAATCACAAGGATTAACTCCAAATGAATTATGGACCATATTGGATTTTATATTTTGGAATAACTAATATTGTGAATATTTCATGCAGGAGGTCGAACAAATAGAGCCAGAAGAGAAGCCATCATAAGATCAAGCCTCTTATTATGAAGAGTCTTCTACAAACATTTTTGTAGAAATTAGTATTCCAATAATTGAAGATGATGTTTACTCCATTTCAGATTTATTTTATGAAATTAATATGGAAGATATATGGCATTCATCTCAGGAGTCACATGCATACACTTTTGCATGCACCATGCATGCATGTCAGAAGACAAAAAGAGAGCCGCGCACATCAGATGCCATTATGATATTTTCTGAGAAAAATTTGTAGACAAAAATTGTATATTTGAATTCCTCTCAGGAATATATCCAATTTCAAAAAAAAATCGTCAGAAACGGAGTTCAAAAAGTGAATTTATGATTGTTTCAAAATCAACAAAATTTCAGCATTTTTCTGGAAACGGCCACATGGTTTTCAAAGTTTTATCCAAAATTTATTTGGATATTGTTCATTAAAAGAAGAGAAAGTGGATATGTGTGGAAGTATCAATGATGCATATACTTCATCAGATCCATGCAGACATCTACATCTTCAACAAAATCTTCAAAGAGCACAAAATTGCATAGTTGCGGGGTCTTCTTGGAGTGAAGGACATACTTGCTTAGCAACTGCCTCTTGTTCCTTATCATTTTTTATTTTATGCATTGTAATTTGAGAGGGGGTTTTTTTCCCATGAGGTTTTCCCTCTTTCCTCATTTAGTTCAATGTATATTTTGTATTTGGGTACCTAACATGGCCTCATAGCCGGGACCCATTCTTTATTTTCACCATAGTGATGTTCAGGGGGGGTGTTGGAGTTACTTCACACACACCTAGGATTTATTTTTCCTAAGGTTATTCCTTGTTTATTAGTCATAATTAGTCATTATCTAGTCTCCTATATTTTAGGAGAGAATATTCCACCTGGAGAAAATTCTCTTTCAGTTGACACTTCAGTTTGACTAGTTGAGTTGAGTTTAGATGTTGCATTGGTTTTGTCACCATGCAACATTGGGATCATCACCAACTCACTACTCTTTGTTCAGTCAGTTAACTAAAGACTGGTTGACTAGTTAACTCAGCTAGGTGGCAGTTCACTCCCATAACTGCCTAAGAGACTAGACTAGGTGGAAATTTACTCTTATAATTGTTGGTGTGTGTCCAGATCAATCTAGACCACCACTATGGCTCATTAGTTACTCATGTATCCTATATATATTTTAAATTATTCACTCTTTGAGTGTGGAATATGGTTAATGAGAATTCTTCCATTCTCTCTATATTTCTTCTTCTTTCTCAATTTCTCTCTGCAAATGTGTGTAGTATTTTCTAGCTAGATCTATTATGTGCAGGTTCAACACATTTACACCACGAGGGTTGATGTTTCCTCTTCCTGGGGAGTTAAACTGTGTAGTGTTTTCTTCTTGCTGCACCTCTCCTTAAATCCTATATGTATCCCTTGACCTTTCATGCAAGAGGTCATAATCTCTACAGTCTTTCTCATCATGCCCCATAGATTTATAGAATGTGCAGTAAAGATTTTTAGATGTATTAACATATTTCTGCATGTAATAGCATTCACCAGGGAGATATCTATTTCTACATACCTTGCACCAAGGTAGAGTAACCTGCTTCAAAGGGATCAGAGCTCCAGAGGCCAGGTATTGATGAAATAGGGGAAAATGCTCCTTATCGTGACCTTCTGACTTGCATATGATACACCAGATGTCCTCTCTCTTATATTTTCCCTTGTCCTTATTCATATCTTTTACCTGTAGAGATAAGCTAGTTATCTCACTCAAAATTTGACTCATACCTGAGATGGATTCTCCCATAGGGGCTGATTGTATTTTCATGGCGATCTCCAACACTTCAGCCTGTGAAGTAATATTCTGCTGCATCAGAGGGACTCTAATGTGTGGTAGGAGGGAAGCAATGAACCATTCTTTATTATTCTCATCTGGGATCTGAAAACTCAAATGACCTGTCAAGGTCTTAAACCTATGATCAAATTCTGAAACAGGTTTAGCTACTTTCTTCTTGATTTCCTTCAGCTCTGTAATGCATTGTGATTATGACTTGGTTTTCTTGAATTCAACAATCAACGCAATCTTAATCTCATTCATCGGTTTTGGCTATGCAACTCCTTGGATGAACTTCATGTACCAGCTCAGTGCACAATCTCTTAGGGTAGTACTAAACTGAGCTCTCTTAATAACTTCATCGGTGACATTCTTAATACTCCACAGAGCCTCACATAAAAACTAGTGTTGATCAGGATCTTCAGATAAATCTCCCCTAAAGGTGGGTAGCCTCATCTCATCTTCCATAGATCTTCCGAGGTTTCCTCACTGAGTATGTATCAGAATTCTTGTAACAATGCTCTGAGTGCTCTGATAACTCTGACTACTTTGGTTATTTAATTCTTCTAAAACAATAGAAGGAGTAATAGTACTTACTTCAGCAATCGGTGTAGTTCTTGAAGTTTCAGATTCTTCTCAGCAAGGTCATTCAAACTGATGAACTTCACCTTTCCCTTTATCTGCCCTAGAGGACTCAGAATGTTCCTCATTCAGTAACTCTTCTTCTTCTCCACTGTAGAACCCTTCTTCCTATGCTAGTGGTTCGTGATTCTGAACAAAAAAGATCACCAGAGGAACTTCTCTGAAGGTTCTCCCACTGAGCGTATGTCCAACCTCTGTGTTGTTATCGCTGTCTGAATTCTTGAACATTAGCTTTTCAATCTAACCAACTACTGTATCTTCAAGATGTTCTTTTCATGCAATAACATCTTGAACTTCAACTTCAAAAAGTGTAAAAATTTTCCCTCGACCCCTTAAAGAAATATATCTCTACTTGGATATATGACTCTACTCTATCAATAAAAAGCTGGGTGATGTACCCTCCAATGGTGTTATCAAACCAATGATCTACTACTCTTGACATGGAATTATCAACTCTTTTGACCTTATTGATCAGCGTCGATATCCAAAGCACATGTGGTCTAGATTTGAGTTCAAACTTGGTATCTGCTAATCTGGCTAACCAATCGTATAGCTCCTTATGAATTCCTCCAAAGAAAATCTTGTGTATATCAGTAAAGATATATCTTCCCAACCAGTCTTTTGTGCTAAGATTAGGGTTCTTGTTCTGGGATTCTGCGAAGTCTTTCTCTTGCTCTTCTATCCACTTCTAAATATTTGTCTTCGATGGAAACCACCTTGACATTCCCTCAAGAAGATCTTGGTCCTGAAAATGAAACCATTTGTTGGCAGATGGGCTGGCCCAAGGTTCATCTCTAACAATGCACCAACAAGCCCTAACTACTAGCCCTTTCAGTAACACCTGTGAAGCAGATGTAGTCTCACCCAAAGTGTCAATAGGGGGTTGCAAGACACAGGTGTCTACAACCAAAGGAAATGCAAAGTGGGTCCAAAACAACAGCAACACAACATATAGATATCGTTTACCAAATCAACCCTACTTTGCACAGTTATATCTCAGATCTAACATAATGATGCAATAACAAAATAATCATAAGGAAAAAGAACACCACATCAATCACACTAAACAACAAGATATATGTGGTTCATCCTCTCCCTAGGGATACATCCACATAACTGTGTTTCTTGATATTATAGGAAAACAACAGTTATATCTACGCTCTTAGCTTGCATATCTCTCTTTTGGTCTCTCTCCTTCTCTCCCCTCCTTGTGCACCCAGCTGAAGGGTTGATCTTTGCACCCAGCTGAAGATATTACAACACAGAATCTCTCTCAGCATAATACTTCTCTCTCTCAACAATAATAATTTCTCATTACCTTCTCTCTAACCCAACCCAGGTCCTCTTAACCCTTATTTATACATTACAATGACTCTCAGACAACCTTAGGCCGAAACCTAGGTGTCACAACCCTAAAATTCCGAAACCCTAGATCAACTTGACCCATGTTTTTCAGGCTTCACCAACCTGTCCTTCCTTCTTTCCTAGAAGGTGCTCCAATAAAGGGATTGCTTCTTCTTATGAATTTTCTAACAAAACAACAATAAAATTGATTCCAAAAATATCACAATTTGACTACGCCATTAATTTTTCAATCCCTTGACCCTTAATCATCTTTGTAGGATTGATTTCAAGGTCATACTCCAACATTATTTCTATCGATTTTCCCCTTCTCCCTTCAGGATCAGGCTGAGTCAAAATATCCTTCACAGAATTGCTAGGCACGTAAGCAATGACATGGGAATGTAAAATATAAGTTCTAATTATATAAGGGACTTCACCAAGGCATATGATTGTTTTTCCATGATTCCATACCTTAGTGGGGAGTCTCTCAATGTCCTGGTACAATAAGCTATGGTTTTTTCAAAGTTTTGATCATCGTTTTGCAACAAAACACCAACAATGGTGTGTTCTGAGGAAAAGGAAAACAAGATAAAATCTTTTGCAAAATTCGGGGTGGCTAACATTGGAGATTTGGTCAGTGCCACTTTAATATATTCAAAATAATTCTTGTCTTTAGGAATCCATTTTATTTCATTTCATTTCTTGAGAATATTTGTGATATACTTTATGATCTCGGCCAAGTTGGGAATGAACCTCCTCAAAATATTTACTTTTCCTAGGAAAGACTGTGCCTCTTTCTTTCTCCTGGTAGTGTCGATCTTCAGAATTGCTTCCATTCTGTTGGGGTCTATTTTTATTCCTTCTTTTGAAATTATATATCCAAACAATTTTCCTTATTCCATTCCAAAGTTTGATTTTTTTGGATTTAACGAGATTCCAAAGTTTCTACATTTCTGGAAAACCTTTCATAGATGTTCGAGATGTTGATCATCGGATTCCAAAAATACAATGATATCATCCAAGTAAATCACAATAAAATTATCCTTTTCATCAACAAAGTATATGTCCATGGCCCTTTGGAAAGTCACTCCATAATTCATAATCCCAAAAGGAATCTTCGCATACATGAAAGTGCCCCAAGATGTTGTAAAAGTTGTCTGCTCTTGGTCATCCAGATGCACCATAATCTGGTTGTATCTAGAAAAATTGTCAAGCATTGATATCTTCTAAGATCCCACCACCTTCTGCATGATGTAATCCATCTTAGGAAGTGGATAATTGTCTTTGAGAGACACCCTGTTTAGATTCTAGAAATCTACAAATAATATTATCTCACCACTTTTCTTCTTGATAGGCACTAGGTTAGCCACCCACTTGGAAAATATTAAAGAAACAATAATCTTGGCATTCAAAAATTTCCTTACCTCCTTTTCAATCAATGGAAATAACAAAGGGTTGATTCTTCTCAATTTTTTCTTGAAAGGTTTATGATCATCCTTTATGGGAATTACATGTTGAATTACCTTAGTATCATAGACGTTTAAATCTTCATAAATCCATGCAAAGACATCAGGAAAGTCCTTCATTAGGTTGATATACCTATGTTTGATTTCTAGACTAAGCGTTTTTGACAGTTTGATGATCTTGGGATCTTCTTGAGTCCCAATGTTGCAATCTTCTATATCCTCATCGTTTGCAGCGATCTTAGGATTTCTGGCTACATCATTGTTGTCAAAAAAAAATTCTAATGGGACCAAGCCTTTTGGAATAATGTTATTTTCCAGCTGCACTATATCTCTTCCAACAATTTGATTTTGAAAAAGGTCATTATTGTTGAACACAACTCTGTCTTCATTCACTTCACAACAACACTCATCATCAATATTTAAATTAGCAATTTCATCACTCACATGAAGGAATATTTCTACCTATTTGTTGTCTTCAAATACTTGCCAATATTTAATGTTATCAGGTACTGCTGGCCTATGTTTGACTTCAATTTCATATTTTTTACTAGGAAAAATTGGAATTTTGAAAACTGAAGCTGAAGTAGCCAAAGCATCTGCAATTTGATTTTTCCCCCTAGGAATCACTGAAACTTTGTATTATGAAAATTCTTCAAGAAGATCAAGCACTAAATTCCTATATGCTCTCAATCTAGGATGCTTGGAATGATATATACCCTTTACCTAGTTAATGACAAGGCTGGAATCCCCATGTACAACTATTCTTATAGCACCCAATTCTTTTAAGTCTTCAATCCCAAAATCAATGCCTCATATTCAGCCATATTATTGGTACAATCGAAATCGATCTTCTAAGAATAAATTTTTGTACCCATATTGGGAGGTTTAATCCACACACCATCTCCAGCTCCTTCCCTGCTAGCAACTCCATCAAAACTCATATTCCACATTGCATCCTCTGTAATGTTTTGTTGATCTGTAATTTCCTTTGTTCGATGCTCAGTTTTGTCTTTGATAGCTATGATAGTTGTTGGCTCCCCCTCTTCAAAACTCAAATTATTATAGAAAATAGAGGAATCAACTTCAATATCAACAGATTAAATACGATGATTATTTGGTTGATTTTTTCTATGCACCATGCACTTGAGCAACACTTGTCTGTGCAACTTCCTTTCTTGGCCAAAAACAAGGATAATAGCATATGAAATGTCCATTTTCAAAGTTCCTTTCAACTTTGCATCCCAAGATCTAGATAACAACATGCCAAATTTGAGGGATTTCAGCAACCACCACATCCATGATCATATTTTTCAATGGGATTTGAAACAATGATATAACCAGATATTTGATTAAGCCTAAGCATTTCACCTTCCTTGATTCAAACGAAAAAAGATCCTTATAAGGTATTGTAATGTCTAGGCCCAACTCATCCATGACCACCTTGGGAATCAAATTATGTGATTCTCTTGAATCTAACATGGCATTATGTAAGGTCATGTCATGAATTTTAAGGCTAACATAGAAAGGAGGAGAATCATAAACATAGCCACTCTCTTCCACACACGAGCCAAACAAGATAACAGGGTAATGATCTCGTATGTTCAAGGCTTCAGGGGATTCTTCCATTTTTATATTTTTAATGATCTGATTTCTATATTCTCCATTCTTGATCATCTAATTGAACGGAACACAAATTTTGATTTTATTCATTACTCTTTCAAAATTAAAAGGAGATAGATCTCTTTCTACCTCTTTGATGACCGTTTCCTTTCTTGCCTCAAGTATTTTCTTTGGGGTTTCTTCTTTTGATTTTATTTTCTCCATTAAATCCTTTATGTTAGCAATAGAAGTCACCTCTAGATTTTTGCAAAGGTAATCCCAGTACCCATGAATTTGTATGCCATAATGAATAAATTTAAATGGCGTCTAATGGACGCAAAATCGGGATTATATTTCTTTAACTCAGAAAACTAAGTTGGTATGCATAGTAGATGAGGTATTGATATAAATTTGGTCAGTAAGTTGTATTAAGGGTGAGTAGGGGGAAGAACTTGAGGATAATGAAGAGGTATTCTATGGACATCTAGTCTTCCAACAACCTATGAAGGAAAAACTCAGAAAACAAGATCCTCTTGGATCATAGTTTAGGGAAATGAATGAGATTATCACTAAAATGAAATCAAACATACATCACAATTCAATAAAAACAACTCGATTGGATCATCCATGCCCGATTCATTTAGTGTTGGAGAGAAAGGAGAACAACAAGGGACCAATTAAAACTGGTCGCGATGTCCCTGTGATCAAACCTACATCACAAAAACATCACTACCCTTGACTGGATCATCCATGCCTGAGTGTTTTAACACAGCTGTTACAGAGAGATGGAAGGCAAATGACTTACATTAGACAAGAAGTCTCAAATACAGATACATAACCAAAAACCAAAATCTTCATTAAAACTTTACAAATTGGGAGTGTATCTCAACCATACACCATAACAAAATATCAAAACTAACTATTTATACTCATAAAAACTTGCTCCCACTGCATCAAGGATCGACGTCTGCATCTTCTTCTATTATGTTGCACTTGCATTCTTCTGTCAGACACAAGATCATATCAGTATGGGCTTTGTAGGAAAATCCATTGACAAGGGAACTTTGGGCTGACAATTTGCCTTTACGACCAGTTCTTCCATGCTTTCCATTTATGGGGTGAGAAGAGGTTTCAACCACCTCCCCCATTTTCATTAACTATTTTCATCAGGATCAGGATGAGGCTTGACACTCATGAATTCTCCAGTCAGTGCTCACGACTCCTCCAAATCAATCTCGATGCCTTAAGGCCATGTAGGTCTTCTTTTGTGAACAAAATGAGCATTCTCAACTTTCAATGTAGCTCTTCTCCATCGCTTCATGTGACCTCGGGTCATGAACTGGGGCTTCTTATGTGAAATTTCAGGATTTCTCATTTTAGGAGTCTTCATTCTCCTTGATTCCAAACATCCCGATGCTCGAATCTTGTGAAAAAGCCTATATGGACTGACAGTCAGATCTTCTTGGAATTTAACGACTCGGATTCTTGCTTGATAACTTCATCTCCCCACTGCTCAATAGATGGATATCCTTCTTTATGGCCCTGATTCTCATATAACCATAGGATGTGATCATGGGCTCAACTCCTGGGCACTTCATGACTTCACATTTCATGAGTCTATGCTATGCTCCAAGCTAAAGTCTTCGATTCATGAAATCATGAGTTCTTAGATCAAGTGCCATGCATCCCCTTGAATCAGACGACCCATATGAATATCGGCATTTCGAGACTTTGGGTCTTCGTTAGTTTGAAACTCGGGAGTCGGTGCATTCCTCACTTCATCTTTCCCAAAATGACTTTCTCAATGATTTGGATCTGGTGCCATGCATCCTGTTGGATCGGACAACTCCTGCTAATTTCAAATTTTGGGGTTTCAGATATTTTACAAATAACTTCAACAACGCTCCGAACTCCCGATTCCTGCAACTATTCTCCGCCATCGATCTCTGAACTTTGAAATGCAAATTACTTCACCAAACTAAACTTCCTCGCTCGCTTGATTTGTTTCCATATCATACCGCTCCAAGTGTTGCGCTTGTGCTTACTGTTGTGGCCTATGTAACTGATTACTTGGACGACTGGTTGAGGGATTGGGAAAGAAAAGGATTAGTGATGGAGGTAGAGAGGGCAGTGATTAACCTAGAGAAAACAAAATCTTGGGGCTGAGAATTCTCAGAAAGGATTACACAAAACAAAAGGTCTCTCAAACGATCGAGGACAAACACAAAGCAAATTACAAGCTGAAAGGGAAAAAATTAAGGTTTGGTTGGAAAAAAGGAGAAAGGCAAGGAAAAACTATAGACTTAGGTAGAAACTACCAACCCACAAGACTCTGACAAGTTTATGTGATAACACCAAGTTCCTGGTTGAGTGCACTAGATCCCTGGAGAGAAGTGGAACAACTTGAGGGACTGCATGGTGGAGAATTGGGTTCATTTATAATGTTCATGGCATGTTGTTTTTCTCTTTTATGTTGTATCATGGATCTTGATAAATGTGTGTGAGTCTTTCATGCTTACTCTTGAGTTAATTATTAGCAAAGTTCAAAATTGGTTCATAAGTGGTTTTTTGAGATAGCGTGGCCAACCTATGGGTGGTTGGGTACGTTACACACATGTACCTCAATAACTTATGAGGAGGACCATGTGATTTCCCCTTTTTATTTTATTTATGATATATTTCATTCCCACATTTCAAACATATGTCTTTGTCTGCATATTCTCCTCTATATAGAATACAATCATTCAGACATGCATGATATGATATGTACTCAACACCAAATATTTTCAACATTTTCTTTGCCTCCTCGCAACTACCGGGAAATACATTATCACTCAGAAAAACCTTATCTTTGAATAACCTACATTTAGTGGGAAATATAAATGTACAATGTTCTTTAACGTTCATAAAATAAATAGTTTTTAATGTTGATTGTGTGACAATATTTCTCAAATCATAAGGGAATTAATGATGATCAATTACCTCAATATTGCCGAGAAACATGTTTTTGACATGCCAAAATTTGATTCCAAGTTCTATAGTAACATTGGTGTCCCCAATTGGGTAGACTTTGACCACCTAGGTCCAAAGAGAGAGGTGGTGGAAGCATATTTCATACTTTCAAATAAGGTATCAGTGATATGAGCATCATCCCCTCACTCATCATTCTGGAATGCATCTAACAACAATGTCTCCATGGAATTTTATCCCGTAAATAATCATCCATGCCAACCTCTATTTCATTGAATCCATTTCCAACTTGTGAATAACTACTATTGTTGTAGTCATTCCTAATTGGTTAATCTAGATGCAGTGGGAATTGAATAGGTGGTTGATTCAACAATTCTTAGTATGCTTCCTCTCTGAGTTGTTCTCTTATTGCAAACTTCTCTCGATTTGACATTGTAGTGGGGAGAAACAAAAGATGATAGGTAAGTTTCTCATTATCACTAGAATCCTAATTTCAAAAATATTGAATATTAGTACATCGATGATATTAGTAAGCGCAATGCAATTGGTTTGTTCAAATCACATTATACAAAACAATTATTACCATTGCCGACCCAAGATTGTGGCTGGAAGATTTACTATTGGCAACGTAAAGTGGTTGTCCATTTTCATATACCAATTGCTTGCGGTATGTCTCTTCTGATAAGAGTTTCTGACATTTTTGAATTGGTACTAGAATATTATCTACATCTCAACTTGATTCTGAATTAGGATCCAACAAATTTGGTCGATACAATTTAATTCATATTGGCATGGATAACAAAAATAAATTGAATTAGATAATCAAAATATAAATAAAATACGAACTTACTCGAGATGGAAAGGGAGAAATATGTGATGGACTTTGAGCAATATGGAATGAGATGGAATTCGAAGAATTGGCCATTTGATATTATATGGTTCTCTCTCTGCATTTGAGAAAAATCAATAGTAAATTATTTTTAAGAATAAGGAGACTTTAAGCTCAAAATATATACTATGATGTACTATAAGACATGTGATGGACCATGAAAAATAATTTAAGATGAATATATTATTTTGTGTGAAAATAAAATTCAAATAACTTTGAAAACATAACGGTGCATTACTATAACAAACACACATCGATGCATCTATAACATTATAAAGCACAAGAAGTTTATATACGTATCACACCGGTCCCATGAGTTCAAATAATAATAAAATTATTTATCCAAAATCGGTGCTCCAAAACTTTAAAACACACTGGTGCATCTGCACCAATGCATTAAAGTAATAAACACACCAAAGTTTTGAATTAAGAAAAAAAAAGCGACCTTTTTTTTTACAATTGAAAAATGAACGGGAATTTAAAATCTAATTTCATAAAGTCATTTAAATAATATAAAACTATTCATTGTTTCATTATTTTACTAAAATTTACAGTGGGAAGATTTGCAAGAGATCCATACCGGAGAGCACTGTGGAGAAACATAATACTTTAGAACAACATGATTTATTCATAAGATCAGAATTTGAAGGTAAGTATGGTGATTCATTTAAAACAAATTTCATAAATTCTTTCATGGGTATTAAGCTATTCAATATTTTATTATTTTGCCAAAATTTATAGGGTACATATTTGCAAGAGAGACATACAGGGTAACACTATGGAACAACAAATCAATAATTTTGAAAGTAGAGTTATTCAGAAGATTAGACTTGGAAGGGTATGGTAATTCATTCAAAATCCTTTTGGAGCAACAAAATTATTCATTAAATTAGAAATCGAAGGGTTTTGTGATTCAAAAAAAATAAATTCATACTTACCTTAAACCCTTGCTTCTTCTTTTTTGTGTGACTGCAAAACTTAAAATTAGGGTTTAACTCCCTCTATCACTTCATAATTATAGCTTTTCATTTTAGGTTTTTAGATTTAATGGCTTTATGTTTGATGTAGCCAAAATCCGAGATTCATTTACAAGATCAAATAAAGCATGAAAACACTGGAGAATGGAAAAATAACTCTCTTTTATTCCTTCTCCATCCTAACTATTACAATAGAAGTTCAACCCCTTATAACTACTACCTGGGATTTTAAAAAACAACTAATTTTAGAAAAACCAACTATTTTTTAGAAAAACAACTAAATTTAGAAAATTCTCGCATGACTCTAAAACTGATCACTAACTAAGAGATAAATAGCATGATACTATTTTTCAACTCGATTTTTTAATTAAGCTCATAAACTAAGAGATAATTGATAATTCAAAAATTAAAAATTCCCGTAAAAACACTAAAACCCCAATTTGAGGCCTTATATGAAGGAATTTGGCCTTGAAAAATTGTCAAAACGATGTCCAATTAAATAGATCAAATCGACATGACAATGAACTCTTCAAAACACAACTTCCCATAAAATTTAAGCCCAAACAGATAACCGAGTCAAAATTTATGACCCTCGGAAAATCCCCGAAAAATCCCTGCATCAATGTTTCCATATAAAAATTGTTTGACATGTGATGCATCGGATCCAAACTCTCTCGGCCCTGTCACATTTTTTTAATTTTTTTTTTTTGGGTAATCGGTGCGTCTTATGTAATATAATGCACCAGTGTGCTTATATATATAAACACACCGACTATGCCGCAAATAATTAAAAAAATTCATTCATGCTTGTGTAAATTTATTTATTTATTTATTTCAATTGGAGCGGCATTGTTAACGATACTTATGTTAGAAAAACAGGACCGTGGAGCAATAAAATAAAACAAATGCAGAAACAAAAAACACAGAAGACACACAATACAAGAGAGACATAGATTTACGTGGTTCACCCAGTGTGGGCTACGTCCACCAAAGAAATTGCCAGGTCCTTCCTTTATTATTATCCAGCAAATGAAGGGATACAACCTACAACAAAACCTGTTGTAACTTCCTCTTCTTTCTCTCACAATCTCCTCTCTCAGAATACAATATTCACTCTCATACATAGCCGCAATACATTTCCCTCATAAAAGAGGGTTGCCTTCTAGGGTAAAAAACCCTAACATAATCTCTACCGTTAGATCTGCGACCTTATAATGAACGGTCCAGATTTACAATGAAATTACAATATACTTTTATAAAGCAATTTTTGCTTTGGGGGCTTCGCCCCTGAACCCCCACTTGCCCCCAGACCCCCCAGCTGGGGGGATGGACCCCCCGGACCCCGCAGAGGGGGTACCCCCCCTCTGCACTCCCCCGCGTGGAAGAGTGTACATACTTCTGGGGTGTAAATACTTCATGGGGTATAGAAACGGCTGAAAGCAAAGGACCTCTGCATCAGGAAGATAATCAGGCTCCACAACCAACAATCTCCCACTTGGAGACTGATCTCAACAAATCCACTGCTGTTGTATATGATGGACTTTGAACCTTCTTGGACCTGGCAAATTTCTCATCTTCATCTTCAATCTTGAAGACTAACTGAAACTAAGCAAGAACTCAGTTTCTCCCTGGTTACTCCCTTTGTTAACATGTCTGCAGGATTTTGGCTAGTGTGTATCTTTTCCAGCTTCAATTGTCCATCTTCCAAGGTGGATCGTATGAAGTGGTACCTCAACTGTA